>JAGVSP010000828.1:0-54566 GCA_022494985.1 Micrasema minimum
ATTTCATCTGGAATCTCTTTATGCATTTATGGAAAGTGGGCATGTGAGAAGTCGGAATAATCGACGTGCGTGCATGAGAAGATGTATGAATGTGGAGAAAGGAAGAGAAGTATGCCAGGACAGAGTGGTGTGGCGTTCTATCCTCTCTGCCTACCTCTTCGGGGAAATTACGTGATGGTTAGTTCGTTAGTTAGTTTATGGCTTTTATTAATTTTTTGCTTTTCGATAAACATTAATAAAATAAAATAAATTATATAAAATCAGGACAAAGACGAGTATAAATAAATGTAACTCGAGTTTTTATTTTGTCATTAAAAAAGCTTTTTTTTTACTTTTCAGAGTCAATATTGGCGTTTGAGTCAGTGTGACTTGAAATCTATTTTTCTTTTATCTGTCTACATACTTAGATTAATTTGATGTAACATTTAGCTTATGTTCCTCTGGTCCTCAGCACCTAAATTGGGTTCTTCCCGATTTTTTTTTTTTTATGTCAAAAAATTGATTGAAAAATTACAATATCAAGGGAATTTTTTTTAAATTTTACGATGACATATGAATTTTCTAGCGCGGTTTGAAATAGCGCTTTTTCAAATCGCTAGAAAAATCCTCAATTTGGCGCGCATGCGGTGTGATGTCACAGCAATATAGGCGCTCACTTCATAATGAATTTCACGCCTTTCATGGTGGACGGGTATGACGTCATTAACCAATAACGGGCGTTAAAAATCATTCTTATTTCGTGTTTTTAAAACATAAATTTATAAATGAAAAACAACATTTTTTGATCATTGTGTTTTATATCGTTGGAATTGTAAAAATATACTTTAAATATTTATAACGTTTTTAAGAATATTCGTGCTATCGGGAAGAACCCTATTGAGGAGCCTCTCAATGGGATAATCAAACAAATAAAATTTTACAACATTTACAAATTTTATTTATGGTAACTTATTTCGCTTTAAAAAGTAGTAATAACATTTGAAAATTCTCAGTTAAAAAATTTTTGGTTTGAAATTTAAAGGTCACAAGGCCAAGTTTTTCTATCTTTTGATTTGCTAAATAACACATTTTTAGAAATAAATGTGTCGAAAAAAATTAAAAAATTGACGTTTGGTGAATCACTTTTAGAAAACGCTCCGCGCGAAAAAAGTGATTGGTATTATAATATTTAGGTATAACAATTATATTTTATATAACCAGCTAACCAGCGAGTTTTATTAGATTCGAAGGCCTAATAATAACATCACAAACACTCAGGTTTGAGATAAATCACTTTTGATTTTTGCGATATTTAATTGTTTTATAGCTGAAAATACTGTTAATTTAATGTTTACGAAATCCAACTAAACTGATGATAAAACTACCCGGCAGTTGTCTAAGATATCATAACACTTGGTACAAACAGAAGATATTTCTTCAAGCGGAACGTAATTTCTGTGACGGACACTGTAGGTACATGAGAGCAATTCCTCAAATTAAAAATAATGCGTTATGTAATAAAAATCTGCACACCTATAATGCAATATTCCTCAATTATTGCTACTGTCGAAGCACAATTAATTACCTATCCTAGCCAACATGCGTGGTGTGTGGTACCTACTTCCTACATACCTCTACCAAGATCCAATTAATTTTTTGCCCTGTTATTTGGCGGCCATTTATAGGCGGTAATTTGAAAGCTTTACATCTAGATGAATGAAACAAAAAAATTAATGGACTTCAAGCGCATAATATACGAGTGAATGTACATAATATATTCACATACGTACGAATAAATGAATTACAGGTAGGTACTTTCAACACCCTATAACAATTTATCGATAGAAAAACATTAACGACTTGTAATGATAACTATAACATATAACATACCTCTAGAGTGTAAACTAAAGCAATATTATACAATATTTCTACACCTGTATCTGTATATTATTATTATTATGGATAATTTATATAGCACCGTTTTCGTATAAATATACCTCAAGGGCGCTTCAAATATTGAATTAAATGGGAAATTTAAAGTGAATGAAAACTCAATTTCTGAGTAGAAAATACAATTATCAAAATTAATCAAAAGATTTAGAGAACAAATGGGTCTTTAGTTTCTTTTGAAATATCACTTCACTCTCACAGTTGCGCACTTCTTGTGGGAGAGCATTCCAAGCCACAGGGCCCGCAACCGCAAAGGCGCGCTCCCCAAGTTTTGTGCGCTGATTGCGGGTCGGTACTAAAACCCTGCCTATAGCTGTAGATGGATGTTATAGTAGTAGTAGTGGTATTTCTATTTACCAAAATATAAATATAAAAAATTAACAGTAATTCAAATGAAATAATTATTTTCGCAAATAAACGAAAATGGCGTCATAGAAACACATTATATTAAAATCAGATAGGTATTTACTAGTACCCTTATTGATATTTATGACGTTTACTGTATGCATTATCATTGTTTGCTAAATCTAAAAAAATACTAAAGATAATATGTTTTGAATCAGTCAAAAAAAGTTGCAAATGAATTTTGAAAATTTCGAGAAAAAACTATGAACATTTATTCCAACTTCTAATAAGGAAACAAGAATAATACTCGTAATAATAAATAAAACCTAAGACTTTTGATAACTGGTACTGCCTGTATAATACTTTTATCAAAAATCCGATTACATCAACAAAGTATTTTATTATGTTTAATATAATAATATTATTAAATATGACATTTTCGTATTACGTAATCGTATTTTAACGATTTGTTCTGACTTACAAAATAATATAAAACAACTCCGTGATAAAAATACAGGTACCCACTAAAGATGCAAAAGCCATTAGATATATTATTATTAATAGTTAAATTATTTTTTGTAATTTTTGCAAAAAAAAATATATTCTCACGATCTTTGGACCACAGGCGAGTTTTAATTTTACACTATACATCGTAATATTATAATGTTTGATTATTTTTTTATGTAAGAAGTTGTGCTGATGTTATTTCTAGTTGCGGACATCAATATGTAGACTTCTGACATCAATTTATAATAGGGTGGGTGCTATATAGTAATTGAACATGCTATAATAATGGGACACATAAATTAGATTTTCAAAAACAAGCTTACTCAAAGGATTTACTTCTACCAGAAATATGTACTTTTTTGGTGAATTCTTTCTTTAAGTAAACGCATTTATACATTCGTTTAATTTCAATGGAAACATTTGAAAATAACATTTTATTTGACAGCAAATCTCAAAGTTGTGAAAAAACGTAAACTTGTTACCCCTTGACACTAGGAAGAATTTCCTTCATTACTCAGAACTTTTTCAAGCTTTGGACCGTGCATAAACTACGTGAAGCGCTTGAATCTATCAGTATTTGTCAACGTTTCTTTGATAAATTAAGAAAAAGTCTATAATGCAAGAGAAAATTAAAATGCGTCCAATTACTGAAAATTACACGCAAAAAATAAATAAAATGTTAGTCTTTTACTAATTTCGATTAGGCTATTAAATTTCTTCCAAAAAATATCTTAAATTTCGTAAATAAGTAATACAATACAGTATCAACAACACTTTGTTTTGTAAAATATTTTTCTTAAGTGTCCAATAGCTATAGCATCCTTTATACCTAATCAAATAAATTGATTTAAATTTAAATCCTTCCGTAATTCCTAGTGATTATATATGACACTGCATCGGTATACGAAGTGCATCGAATCTTAATAAAAAAATGGTTATAACATGAAAAAAAGCTAAACATGCTAACGTTTTTGTACTAAACCAAGGTAACATGGTTATGAAATATTGATACCACTAAATACTTTAGGTTGATCCCGTCGGGAATCGACCCCGGAACTCGTGGATAGATGACCAGCATTGTAATCCAGCAGGCAGGCACACATAAATATTGTAAGTCAAACAGCATAATCTTTTCTCATTGTAAAAGAAATGTTTTCGGGATATGTTATTAATATTGATTTAGATAAATAAAATAAAGTTCTTGCGTAGACAAAATTCCGAACCTTACATATTTATTTACAGGAGTTACTATCTACATATCTATGGCAACTGTTTACCAAGTAAATAAATTCGTCAAAGATAGCATGCTTTTTAAGATTGGGTGGATGATGTCAATTTATTTTGTCCTTCGGTTTATGCCAATACAATGTTTGTATAAAACAGGATGTAAATGTAAAATAAATATTTGAAAACGAGACATTCAATAAATATGAAAGTTAAGATTAGGCCTCCAAGTTAACATTAAAAATAATATCTGCTAAATAACCAAAAGAACTATAAAGTTACATAAATAATTAACCTAATAAGTATTCTCGGAGAATTTTTTGAATAGATTAGATTACATTTTGAATGTATTAAATCAAAATATTGCCACTCAACTAATGAATTATTAGTAGAAAGGTACCTAATATGAGATGGTCTTTTTATAATATTACTTTCTGCCTTTTCAAAAACTAACTAGCTAAACATCATGCAATTTCCCCTAAGGAGTAGGCAGAGAGGATAGAACGCCACACCACTCTGTCCTGGCAAACTTCCCTTGCTTCCTCCACATTCATACATATCCACACTCGTCGATTATTCCGACTTTTCACATGACCACTTTCAAGTATTGGTTGCACTTGATTATACCGTCTTTCTCGGCCTTCCTCGACTTCTACAACTAAACACACTCGCATCGTAAATCGCAGTTGTTCTTTCATCATTCATTCGCTTTACATGACCGAACCATCGCATCGTAATCGTTGATTTTGTCGATAATGCTTATCCTCAGCCTTGCATTCTGCTCTAATTTCGGAACTAGGGCACATCATACATGTTTTTTCCACACATTCGCTTGAGAGATCGTACTTCAACAAAAAAATTAAAGCAATAGTTCCTGTTTTAAGTAGAGTTGAATATTATTATAATTAATCATATATTAATTTATATAACATATTGTGTTGCGTTGCTTTTTTTGTATTTGTATTTTCTTATCTAGGTATCTATTTCTTTATTATAGCTCTTTCTTGCAATTTGTTCTACCCACATTTTGATCGGCTTATAATTTCAAATCCATGCATAGTTATTTTTCAAATGAATGGACATACCCTAATGCAAATCAATATCAAAGTGGAGAGATTGCGATGTAAAATAAATTATGTATTTTAAGATCTTTCACGGCATAGAAATTCCAAATAGGGCACAATGATTAATACAATCAATTTTTTTTTATTCTCACGCAATCAAACAAAATGAATAATAAATAACTGACTTAACACGAAGTATTATTATGATTAATTACCGCACACGAACAAAACACAGTTTTTTAGTCAAAATACTTGTTACTAATTAAGCTCAAGTGCGAGAAATTAAAGGTCTTTGTTTTCCTCGTCCATTAAACTTGAAAAAAGTAAGTTGTTGGTTGTTCGCGTCAGTTGGCCGAGACAATAGAAGGAAGGAAGTGTTTTGTAGTAAAGATCTTCATCGGATATATAGGGATAATGGATTTATTTGATAAAAACCCACACTTTTTGTCTATTCGCGACACAAGGAAATTGAAGTTGGAACTAATTTATAAATAATTATTGACTTAACTCAATGTTTGTAGCACTCACTTTGTAGTTTTTCATATATTTCTCGAAAACGACGAAAACTATAGGTCAAATCCAATTAACTAACTAACTAACCATCACGCCATTTCCCCGAAGGGGTGGGCAGAGAGGATAGAACGCTACACCACTCTGTCTTAGCATACTTCTCGTGCTTCCTCCACATTCATACATCTTCTCATGCACGCACGTCGATTATTCCGACTTCTTACATGCCCACTTTCAAGCACTTGATCATGCCATGTCTTTCTTGGCCTTCCTCGACTTCTACATCCAGGGACAGTCGCATCATATATTTTTTTAGCCGTTCTTTCATCATCCATTCGCTCTACATGACCGAACCAACGTAAAAGACCTTTCTTTATTTTGTCGATAATGCTTATCTCAGCCTTGCATTCTGTTCTAATTTCAACATTAGTGCACCTATCATACATAGTTTTACTACATTTTGATGAGAGATCGCATTTCAACTGCATTCAATCTACTTTCATCCATATTTTTCCAACTCCATATTTCGCTTCCATACATAAGGGTTGGTGCCAGAACTCCATTATGCACTGCCAATTTAGCCTCTTTTGATAAGTACTTATTAGATACTACCGACTTTTAAAAATTTACAAAATCGACTCCAAATATGACGTAGATTCCCTGATTTCCATCGAGTTTTGTTACACCATGTATAAATGGTATGCAAAATTCGGTCACATAATACTTATTATGGAGCATGACAGATGACTCAACGCATGGGGTCACCGGTCATGCCGTCAGTCATCAGCCGTAAGCCATAACACATAAAGACATAAATGACTCATCGGTTCACGTTCATCTTCGTCCTCGTAAAAATCATCCTTGTGTTTAAAGTAGTGATGATAACACAGAGATATGAAATAACGAATAACATAGTATTTTTTAGATATTTCAATAAGAGTGGTTATTAGAGCATTTAAAAGAAACTGCAAAGAATATTCATTTGTAACAAGGACAACATAAAAAAACTCTGCTTTGAAGGAATTCTGGAATAGCGATAAAATGAAGTACATCTTTGTTTTATTATAATACTAATACTATTTTTCCTTGTCCGCACCCAATGGTGCATAGGGCACTGCATTGATTCACCAAGAGCAGTGTATCTCGATTATTTTTATAATATGAAGGTAGAGTGCTACTCTCCATATATTCGATTGTAAGAGCTTATATTCGCATCACTATTATAGTATAATTAGCATATTATGTCATACAAGTTTACTGCCAGTTGTTTTGTTTAATTTCTGTTGTTTAGTATTTAGTGTTGTCAGGGCCAAGTCCGAACAATGACAGTGAATTGTAAATTAATGTCCTTTGTTGACAGGACTTGAAACTTCCAAACCTGAGGCGAAATAACTTATTACCTACACCCTACAGCCTACCATAAGTTTCATAATGACGTCGTTGCGCCTGTAATATCTGTTAAGTTACATTTTCAAAATTGTTCAGGAAATGAATAAAACAATGTATTTTAATGTTTTTGATTTTTGATTTTTTATTAAATGACAAATAATGAAAAGAAATCAGTGTATTTTGTCGAAATAAACTAAATGAAAAATGAAAAATACTTTAAAAAAATAAACTTCACACAGATATTACTTGAGACTTAATAGTCACATAACAGGAATAATAACGACATTTCTTCCACATAACAGGTATTACTTGTGCTTCATCACATAAAAGATATTGATTATTTTGCCACCATTCAAAAACTCTTACTCTTATCACATTACAGATAATACAGAACGATTTTTCTACAATTTATTCCGCCAAAAACGATTTTTTCGAAATGGTGTCAGTTAACAGATATTACCGGCGTAACGACGATGTCCAATATCAGTTGTTTACATTCAAACATCTCCATTTGTTTATGTGTAGTCATGAATGCTCAAGACAAATCAGATATTTACAAATGTACAAGTTTTGATGAAATTAGTTTCTGGTATACAAATACTTTATAAGATGATTTTTAAAATATGCAAAACGCAATTATTTAAAATCCTAACTCACAAAATATTTGAAGAGATTTATTTTGTGAATTTTAGACCCAGTTTGCTGCATTTATCGAGATAATTTGATATTATGACAGTAACAGAAATGCAGAACAATTGCTTTAAATGCATCTCTAAAAAACAATGATTTTTAAGATTATGCTTTTTGGCTATCAGGTGTATTTTTAATATTTTTTTTAACATTATAATTTTTTAACCACCTCAACAGGCCTGTAGCTCAAGCACAGATAACTATCGATGTAGTTAAAAGCGTGCTATTCACGTGCTAACGCTAACGATTTGAGCGATTACAATGACATATCTTTCAATACTGCGATCGCTGAGCCGAGCATCGACGATCTGAGCCGAGCGGAGCCGAACTACGCTATATCGCGTCCGTCCGTCAAACGTCAAATCATCGCGCTTGTCGGATTTTTTATTATGTCGACTGCTTTTCTCAATATTTGGCTTGCCGAAAACCGGCTAAATTATAATAAAGATTGAATGAAGATTTGTGCGAATAAGATATATCTCGGGAAATGGCTCGCGACTAGTATGCGCTCGTTTAATAATCCCGATCGATAACTTTTAACGCGTGTTCCATTGTGATCGCGAAAACGTTAAACATCCATGGGTAAGAAATCGTTATCACGTCGCTTATTACCGAGTCGGTACTGATCTGTGATCGAGCAACAGGGGGCCCTATTACAGGGGAAACAACGTTATAAACACCCAGAATATAAATTATAAATAAAAATATTTTTTTATTTAAAATTCAAAACAGTTGGAGTAAACGCATACTTTTACAGAATCGTAGTTATTAGGTAATAATGGTACCTATTAAAAGTATTTTTTTCAAATTACTAGATTAAATACATTATTAAAAAATACTCATGTTTACAAACAGTAATTAGTAAAGTTAACTGTAATTAGTGATGATGGTTGATTTAAAAAAGATGGATTAAAAAAATAATTACAAGTACGTCTATTGATCATCTTCTTTCGCCACGTTTGCTCCTATGCGGAGCATATGGACATCACACATCACTATATCCATCCAGGATATTGTTCTACACATTTCATCCTTTGTTCAAAGTATATTTTTCACATTCATCATTCATAGTTTCATTGTCGAGCAACAGTCGTAAATGTATATTGCAAATGTTTGAAAAGAACAGAAATGAACTTATAAAAACAATAAATGGAGATGTTTTAAAGTACTGAATATAAATTTAATTGGATTCTGTTTCGTCAGACAACCCACTATCCACTTCTCTAGTTCACTTTGCTAGATATTCTAATATAAAATTATTTTTAAAATATTATCATTTCAAAGGGGTTCTGAATAATTCATAGTAGATGCAGTTTTAAGACCAAATGCGTGGGTTTTGTCAGTCAGGCAAATTCAAAATATGTAGAAAACCAAGTAAGTCCCATACTAGAAATTACATTAAATACATTTGATTTAACAACATTTTTAATGTGTACAAATATTTGTAGACAAATGACTGGATTTTGCTCGTGCTGGGCTTATACAAAATAATACAAAAAAAGTTGGTAGCTTAGCAGTTTTCTCAACAGATGTCTCCAGTGAGAAAAATCTCATTAAAGTGAAACGACGTGTGATAATTGATCCTAATAAATGTTCCGAATTTGTCATCTTATATGGTTCAGGTCATTAACCTCAACAGACCAGGAGGCCCAATTACACAGGAGAACAATGTCACAAACACCCAGGCTTGAGAAAAATAACTTTTAATTGCTGTGTTCTCACCGGGAATGGAACCCGGAACCTGCGTATCGTGAATCCTGTATCTTAGTCACTAATCAAAGCCGCCATGTTAAGAACAATATACCAGAATTTATTTGGCATAAATTTCACTTTTTAAATAATTTTAGCATTTTTATTAATATTAAGCATACCTACAAACAAGTTTAAGTAAAATAAATTGATAAATTTTAATTGCTTGGGTATTTTCCAACTATTTATTTAAAAACACATGGCTTTGTAATCGATAGCAGCAGTTCTAAACTGTAAAATAACTATTAAGTGCGTAAAATGAAGATAAATATTCAATATTAATAATACAAACAAAAAAGGGGGACAAGCACAAAACTAGACGTTAAGTAATTCGTTTTCTTATAAATATCTTATTCTTATAAAATCAAAAATTTTATAGAAAAAAGAAATCTGTTTCTTTAAAAAAATATAAATAAATTATTGGTAATGTGGATAGGAAAATTTGCATGACCTTTTAAAATGTTTATTTATTTAATGGATTCTAGCTTTTACATTTTATTTAAATTTCAAAGAACCAGGAAATGTCAACAAAACTACTGCAGGTAGGTAGGTACTTAGTATGTAATTGTACGTATTATAAACTATTTATAAGTACAAACATAAATATATTGATTTTTCAATTCTATGGTTGACCACACCTCATTTACGCAAATGGAATTCCCACGTTATAGGAGGACACTTTGTTAACGATTCTCCATATTTATTTATATTTGTGTATCAAAATATACTTAGAAGTAAGAAGTAAGACAGGTCTTTTTCCATTTACATAATTATAAGGCATCATGTATTCTGATCAAATGCTATCGTAGTGTCGCATGCACTAAAGTGACATCAGAGAAGTAGGTACCTAAGTATTAACACCGTTGAGAAAATCTTTTGACACAGGATTAACATTGTAAATTGTAAGGATGTTGTTGTTGTGTTGCTATAATGTACTAAGGGTTGATTTTTCTACTGAATCACGTTTCGGAATCTATTGCAATTTACATATTTAAGTTATATTTATTTCAAAAAATAAGAAAGGGCTCTTGCGATGGTTTGGTATTGTGGAGCGAATGAGTGATAAAAGAACGGCTAAAGGAAGTTATAATGCAAGTGTGCCTGGATGTAGAAGTTCAGGAAGGCCGAGAAAGACTTGGCATGATCAAGTACAGAAGATACTTGAAAGTGGTCATGTGAAAAGTCGGAATAATCTCGTGCGTGCATGAGAAAATGCGTGAATGAGGAGGAAGCAAGAAGTGTGCCAGGACAGTGGTGTGGAGTTCTATCCTCTCTGCCTATCCCTTTCGGGAAGTGGCGTGATGGTTAGTTAGTTAGTTACTAAGATTAGAAAGCTAGACAACCTCTTTAGTAATTTATACAGAGTGGTTTATTTGTTGTTGCTTCGAGTTCTATGTAAACACTGCCTTACAGAGAATAATACCAACAAGGGATATCAAGGGGGGTTTGTTAGTACATGGGAAGGAAAAGAAACGGGGAATTTCAGTTATCTCGGGTATTTTTAGACAACTCTATTGGTATTTTTCTTCAAGAACCACTATTAAGCTCTTGACATGAAGGACTAGTCCAAACATTTATGTTTAACCACAGCACCTAAACGTTATTGTACAAAATAAAATGCAAAATATAGATGGAAGAACAGTCTTCCGAAACTTAAATCGTGTTAATTCTATTTTTGTAGATTTTTTTTTTAAACAATGTTTTTTATTTAATCGAGTTGTGGTCTAGTGGTAGATTCGAGGATTCCGGACTAGAATCTCTAGGTTCGAATCTCACTTCAGTATAACTTGTTTCCTGCTTTCTGGCACAGTTATTTCTGACTATTTGAAAGCAGCTCCAAATAATAATATCGTAAGAACTCAAATGTTTCTTATTCTATTAAAAAAAAAAAAAACTAAATTCATTGAAGTGTTTGAAAAGTGAATGCCGATTCAATCAATAAAACAAAAATCATCCTTATTCGCTACAATAATAATTATTTTCAACTAAATGTAACGTATTTTATAATAAATTAGTATTTGCAAACCACAATCGTTAGTATTCAAACTATTTGTTGACGTCACAACTTAAGGATAAATAAATACATCCAAAACTTATATATATATATATATATATAGGGTAGACGTTATTAATATAATATTACTTAAGAGTACTTACTGACAATATCTACTCGGTATAGTAGCTGCATTAATGTAATGTGAAGACTTAAACATACCTGCAAAGAAAAAATAACAAAGTTAAAACCAATTCGATAACTGTTAAATATTTAGAGGGTCCCACGCTTTGTATGGTATCCGTTTGCACAGCGCGGGTTCAAACTGTGCTACCCATAATGGAAAACAATTCAAATTCTGACTCAAACTACCCGCATGAAAATTCACGAAAAAAATCGTAAACAAATAGATACAAGTTTTTTTATCTTGTTAGTTTTTTATGATTTTATAATGTTGATCTAATAATTAATTTAATTAATTTAGGTATGGTCATGTCTACTTTTTGATGGTAATCTGCAGCCTAACTGTGTAGATATCGACCCTTTGATCTACAAATATAGTAAAAGTCAAAACTCATTTAGGCCTAAATGGCTTTTATTTTTATTTAATTTATTTATTATTGATTAAGGATTTTTACAGCTATAACAATGATCACTATCTAATAACCATTAAATAATTCTAAAGCCAATTACAAAAATCCACAGTTAATTTATGTAATTCTTATAGATGAGAGATGAGTAAAAAGTGAATGTGTGTAGTTTGTAAGGGTGTGTATGTGTGTATCTGTGAGTCATACATAAGTAATAAAAATATGGAAAGAAGGAAGGGAGGCAGGAGAGGCTTTGAGAAAGAAAAAAAAACAGACATTTGTTGCTAGAAGGGTTGTTAAAGCTATCTTGGCCTCAATAAGCTTCGGCTTTTACTATATTTCGCTGCCTTAGTTCTTGTATGTTCAATGAACCATTTCATAAAATTTGCAGGATACGTATTATTTTTGTTTTTACAGGTGGATCCTAAAACGATTCGCGATTTCAGTAATATTGATTCACATACATTATGTCATAATATATACGAAACGAAATTACCTATGTCGTGAATCATTAAGGATCTATATGTAAAATCAAAAATTAAGCGTCTCCTGCAATATTTACGAAATGGTTGATTGAACATTCAAGAACTAGGGTAGCGATTTGTTGCTCAAAGGGTCGATATTTTCTTATACAAATGCGATTCAACTGAAAAGTTTTCTACTGAGCACATTATATGTATTGCGTATATTTATACAACAGAGAAAAGATACCTTTGTGTATATTCATGTTCTTGGGTAAACCAAACACGATAAAATCAACCTTTGCACATTCACGGTAGATAAAAAATATTTGCAAAAGGATAATGCTGTTGAACAATTCACGATTCACGTGCACAAAGTAGATTCTATTTTCATTTTTTGTTATCTACTAAATTTATAAATAACTATACTACAGAAGCGAGAGGCTTAGGCTTCAAAAAAATGTAATAAGAAAAGGTGTGAAATCTGCATAATTTTATCATTTAAAATATTCTTTTATATATCGTAAGGTAATCCTAATTCTATTCCCAGTCATCTCCTTTTCCTTTTACCTATCCCTATCATTCTATCCTTCCCTCATAACTCTTTATTTTTATTTCTTGTAATTGCAGTTGAATTGTATAAATATGAAAAACTATAATTGGTAATCATGCTTTTTTGTATTCTACGTTCATGTATCGATACTGTTGTTTTTTCCTATAAATAAAATAAAATTTAAAAATATATTTATTATTTAAAAAAGCGAAAAAGGAATAATTTATAAAAATAATGTAATTTATAAAATTATGAAGTATATCAATATGTTCTTTGTATGATATTATGATTCTATTATATAAATACTAACAGACATCAAAAAGAGGAAGACTTCGACTAAAATTAATGAACTACTGGACAACTAAAAAATAAAATAAAATAAAAAGATTTTTATCTTAGGTACAAACATTTTTTTTATTTTATTTTTACCATACCCTTAATTAATTTTTAAAATATTGTAATCTCGATTTCCCGCTAAAAAGGGTCATTATATGGTAGGATGCATCTATTAATATTTTAACTAAGTTTTGAAGTAACGCCTAAAATAGTAAAAAGTACATAGACACTTCTCTGGGACTACGCATCAATTAGAATCATTTTTTATGTTGGGAAAATAATAAATTATTTAAAATTTGCTCCTGACGCTTTTAAAAATGTGAGGAAAAACCTAAACAAAATATTCGTATCATCATCAATCTCTGTCGTTCTCCATTTTCTAGCAATCTGTTGATACATCGCATCGCCATATTATCTCACCAGCGCAAAATAGTGGAAAATGTTACAATATTTAGGTACAACCAAGTTATAGCATAGCACTGGGATCACTAATGTATCTACAATATCTATAAAGATATATACATGGTGTAACAAAACTCGATGTTCAAGCGAGAACCAATGAATCAACATAATATTATGAGTCGATTTTGTAGAATTTATTTTTTTTATTTGACCCATAGTTTTCGAGAAAAGTGAGTACGAAGTTGATTTTTTCATCGAGAAATTTTTATCAAATATCATGACATGTATTTAGTCAAATTAATACTATCCACAATAAAACAACATTTTAAAATGAATTTGTGCAATTTTACTTAATCTGCAGTACTAATGATAGCTTTCATGAAAAAAAAAATATTTTTTTCAAGCTCAGATTCAAAAGTCACGTTACACATTCGACTCCAAATATTTTATTTATTTTATTTTTTTATTTATTTATTTACGCCTAATCGGCAATTACAAAAAATTAACAATTATATCATAAATGGTACAACACATTACAATAATACAATAGAAAATAATACAATAGTAGAGGACGGTAAAATGAGCAGGTATATGGGAAATCAGAAGGAATAAGTTGTTAAAATTCAATAGAATTTAGTGATTTCACGAAAGAAGACAATTTATTCCCAAAGAAGTCAAGACTAGGATTTACATTCGCTAGTCTAAGAATTCTGGGCATGGCAGAGTTAAAACCGTAATTTGTCCTGTGGGTTCCAGTGTGAAAAGGTTGATAATGCCGTAAGTTTCTCTGAGGAATGTTTATATTTATTAATTTAAGTAAATCAGGAGAATCAAGCAAGGAGTTTATAATTTTAAATAATGTAATAATATCAAATTTTTTGCGCCGGTCTTCCAGCGACGACATAAAAATATGATGTAGATTCATTAGTTTTCGGGTTGTACTACGAGTTTTGTTACACCATGCTTGCCTATTTTACAAGGCATCAGGTTCTCGGCGTCCTTGCGTCCTTGCTCGGCGGCAGTTTGCGTCAGAGCTGCGGGACGTGGACTTGACTTGGGGGGATGCACGGGAGCTGGCTGCCGATCACACCAATTATTAAAATCTGATATATTTATCGACTGCCGTCATACACTACTACTACTAATTTTCCTTGCACTAAATGGTGCATAGGGCACAGCTTTGATACACCGAGTGCAGTGAATCTTGATAATTTATTTACTCCTACACATTTAATTCATCATCATTATCATCACTCCATGTCCGCTCCCTATGTGGAGCATATGGATTCCACAAACTGCCCCCAGGCCAAGTGATCGGCCGCCAGCTCCATGCATCCTCCAAAGTCAAGTCCACGTCTCGCCCCTCTGACGCAAACTGCCGACGAATTGTCAACAGTTAAGTTATATTAGAAGGAAATAACTTTCCATCTTCACCCTTCTTGAGGAGTGGATAATGGTCAAAGAAAATACATCCAACAAATATCGATTCCCAAAATGAAATGAAATAACGAATAATAAGTTATATTTGAATATGTATGATTCATTACCATTGTATTTCGTATAAGTGAAAAACCAAACTATGAAATATATAAAGCCCTGAAGAAGGAGTAGTACATCCGAAACCGGTTGGCATTTAAAAAAATTATAAGTCGTTTAAAACAAAAGTGTGTTTTATTTCACAATAGAAACAGTCAGCCTTTTATAAAGTTCGGCTTAGAATAAAAATCTCGATGACTTCACAAAGGGAGCTATTTTCAATATCATTATGTAAAGTCTTACTCAGGAGTCGATACTCAAATCATTATACAGTAAGTATTATTCAAAATCGTACGTATAATGTAGGTATGGCAGAACGATTAACATTGAATTTCAAATTTTGACGAAGGTAGCAATTTTTTATAAGCCGGCTGACATTTATAAAATATCTAGTCGCATAATATTATTATGGGCGTAATGTTTTTGCCATGTCCTCAAAATACAGTATATTTTTATTTAAAAAAGTTGTCTATATTTAAAAAAAGTTCATGTCTCTTGGTAACTTTTTCCTTTCAACCTTCGATATGCACGGGATATGAAACATGAATGACGCTGACGAAGGAATATCGTCACAGTGATACGCTGATAAAGAATAGGCCGCCTTACTCACATTCGTTCAGAGTCTATCAAGGAAAACTCTCATACTCACATTAATTTACGTACTTTGTCCATCAAGAGAATATGCCGCTAGCCACAACAATAGTGGTTTATTACGTGTAGCCTTTTAGCGCCTTCATTTAGCCACAAATATTTTTCCTGTGATAGAAAATAAATTTTACCACATTATTCCTTCCGCTAAGAACCACAGAATATTCTAGAGTCACCGATTCGAAAGTGTTAATTTCACTCAATCTAAAAGCCCCTGAGGGCAAATGTTGTTTTAAAAAATCGAAAAATAATAAGTATTGGGTTGTTCCCGATAGCATGAATATCCTTGAAAACGTTATAAATATAAATAAGTTTATTTTTACAATTCCAACAATATAAAACACAATGATCAAAAATGTTGTTTTCATTAATAAATTTATGTTTTAAAAACACGAAATTACCAGTGACTTTTAACGCCCGTTATTGGCTAATGACGTCATACCCGTTCATTATGAAAGGCGGGAAATTCATTACGAAGTCAGCGCCCATATTGATGTGACGTCACACCCCATGCGCGTCAAATGGAGGATTTTGCGAGCGATTTGAAAAAGCGCTCTTTCAAACCGCGCTAGAAAATTCATATGACATCGTAAAAATTTAAAAAAATTCCCTTGATATTGTTATTTTTCATTCAATTTTTTGAAATAAAAAATAGAAAATCGGAAAGAACCCAATTGTATGAGCTTTTTGTAAGAATTGTTTAAACATTAATAACCTTTTTTTTCAAATAGAAATCCATTCACAATTTTGACATTTGCACTAACTTCTTTATATTTCTATGCAAATCTGTAGTTGGTTTTTCATACTAATAACAAGTATGATATAATGTTATATAAATGTTGTATCACGGATTTACCGATAAATGTCAGTTGTTAATATTATAATGATTTTGAAGATAGGTAAGTTTTTAAAGAAAAAGGCAAATCCCCAAGCTGGGTGCTTAGCATAAATAGACTTCGAGATCGAATTCATTACTTTGTATGGAAAATTATTGCCCTTTTCATACGATGGTTACTTCGCTTCGCGGCCTTCCATACAAATAGATGAATTCTATCTCGAAGTTTGTTTATGATAAGCACCCAGATTTCTTAAGGAGATAAAATTAATGTTCACGGCGATCACGAAGAATTTCAAAAATTAAATAATTATTTGAATTATTTTCTAATACGGATCTCGCGATCATCACGACTTGCCGTAGTAGCCGTAGTAAGTAGGTGAATTAGAGTGAATTATACATTTACGTTTATTTATTTAATAACGAAAATGTGATTGTTAAGGAATAAAATGTGAATATTTCCACGATTTATTTGAATATTTTGGATGATAAATTAATACAAATCAGAACGTGATTGCATCAACAATTATGGACGTCAAAATGATAGTTTAATATACGTTGCTTTCTATTAAAGAATAAAAAGTTTTTAAAAAATAATAAATAGTTAGGAAAATCGGGAAATTGTAGAAACACTACTGAAAATTGAATTGGAAAGTTTAAGAGCATACTCCATCACGTGATTATGCGACGCATATGCAACGAAATATTTATTTACAAATTTACTAGCCAAACCATGTCAAGATTCTGTTAATAATATATGCACGTAAAAATATATCTTCTAACGGTTGAACATAGTAAGAGCTTTTAGTAAATATACTACTACTACAACTTTCCTTTATCCGCACCAAATATTGCATAGGGCACTGCATCTTGATCATTTTATTACATGAAGGTAAGATGATCAGTTATACGCTTCAGAACCAGTTTATATGACAATCACATGTAATCATATTGATCCCTTACGGCAGTCGAAACCCCGACCTCATGCACGGTAGCCAAATGCGCTACCTCTATGCTACGAGGCGGACAATATACACCATGGATATTTATTTATTTATATTTTAATGGTATGCACACAGAGCTTTGTAATTAACAAAGCATTGAAATATAATAAATTAACATTAATATTTAAAGGCAATATACATGACATAGCAATTAAATGCACAACAAAATGTAATAAATAAATTTCTGAGGACATCAAGAGTGTGGAAACAAGTAGTTGTAATGCTTATGTTGTGTATATGTACATACCTACTATTGTGGTACGCGTGTGGAGTGTGGTGGAAGTGATGGGAAATAGGCTCTGAATATTTTATAATGTACTAACAGAAATTCAAATATGAATATTATTAATTTTGGGATTCTCCTCGAAAGCTTTCCCGACAAAGAAGGAATTTCACCCCAAGGCAATTCTCTTAGGTATTTTAGACTTGGAAGTTCGCTAATATTCACGTAATATACACATGCTCGTACATGCAAACATGTTTGGGAATAAACACTAGTAAAGTTTTATTATTTTACTTTTGTAATAAAAATAGACCTTTTCATAATATCGTCTGCTTTGAGTGTAAACCTGATATCTGCCGTAAAAATTCTAAATGTACATTGTACATGCTTTTAACTAACTTCACTGTATATTCAGTAAACCATAGGTCCAAAGGAATTGCTGGAAAATGATTTATTAATACATTAAGTCATGTTAATAAATCTGGCTTTAATTCCAAAGGAAAATTAGATAATATTAGGCCCTTACATATGAAATTGGCGTTTTGTATGGGAGGAACATAAAGTTGATTTTTTTTAAATATAATATATTTATTTAATCAAAGTATGTACCATTGCTATCTATGCACTTTTGCCATCTCATAGGTAGTTCATCGATCCCTTTACTAAAAAAACCATTCGGACGGGAATCAATAAAATCTTTGAAGTCGGTTTGGACTGCCCCATCGGAGTTGAATTTTTTCCCTTGCAAGAAGTTATCCAAATTTCGAAAAAAATTGTAATCTGTTGGGGCAAGGTCCGGAGAGTACGGTGAATGTATTAGACATTCCAATTGAAGCTCTTATAATTTGTAATATTATATTTTAAAAAAAAAAACTTTATGTTCCTCCCATACAAAACGCCAATTTCATATGTAAGGACCTAATTCAAGCTTTTTTCACCTTCCCAATTTGCTTCAAGTGGATTAAAACAGTTTTATCACTAACACCGCAGCCTGCAGCTAACTCGGACGTGGTTTGCGATGGATCCGCTTCCACAATAGCCTTCAATTCTTCATTATCAACTTTGGTCTCCGGTCGTCCACGGGGCTTGTTCTGCAGGTCGAAATTTCCAGAACCAAAACGATGGAACCAAAAACGCACTGTGTTTTCTTTTGCGGCACCGTCGCCATACACATCATTAATCCTTCGAGCCGTTTCTGCAGCACTGGTGCCACGATGGAACTCGTACTCGTAAATAACGCGATATTTCAAGTTTTCCATTTTGTAAACTGAGTGACGCAAAGAAAAAAACAATTGAGGAAAAAACAAATGAATTATAATTTTCGAAACACAAATACTTAAGTAAATAGCTGTAAAAATTTGAATTTGAAATTCCTAACCAAAGAGAAGATATTTAAGATCAAAGTTGCGAGTACGGCAAAACGCCAATTTCATATGTAAGGACCTAATATGTGAAGTAGTGACGAAGTTTTTTATAATTTTTAGAAGGAAATAAAAGCAATCATCAGTAATTTTCTGAACAAGACGTCATTAAACAGGAAAGCGATATATTTCCTCAAGAGTTTATCTAGTTATCACAATAAAGGCATGACCAAGTAAGTCAAGTTCTTGAAAGTGGTAATGTGAAAAGTCGGAATAATCGGCGAATGTGCATGAGAAGATGTATGAACGTAGAGGAAGCAAAGGAAGTATGGCAGGACAGAGTGGTACGGCGTTCTATCCTCTCTGCCTACCCCTACGGAGAATGGGCGTGATGGTTAGTTAGTTAGTTGTTTTCTTTTAATGTTTATTATAATGATTATTTGACTGTTGGTTTTCCTATGATTAATTTTTTTTTTAATAAAATAAAAAGACATTTTAATCTAATCCATCGAAACCGAGATTTTTACTAATCCGTCTATCAAAAAAGTATGCAAGAAGATGAATTGGATTTCTGTGAATCAGTTCCTTCTTAAACTAACATAAAAAAAACGAAATTGCATATTTTGTGCCTATGGAGTACAGTGTGGTTAACCCACTGTTTAGGTATGTGGAAGTCTCCGGTTCGATTTCCACCTGAGTCAGCATCCAAGATATTTTTTGAGTCACACTGGTCACAGAAATAACAGGAAAAAGAAACATATGCGCTTAAAAGTATTACGTATTAAAACACAATGATGGTACAATGCAATGAATAATACTTAGGAATTTGAAAAATATTCATAAAATATTTTAAATGTTAAAGTACTGAAAACCTATGCACTAATGTGATAATTTACTATATTTTTTCTTTCAATTCTTTTTGTGTCTTAATAATATTTATTTTTCTTATGATATCGCTGCAGAGGTTGTATCCTTTAGGAAATTACTTTAAAAGATGTCTTCTGGTCTTTCAGATGTTTGTAGTAACTTTTGTTATGATCTATAATATGTGTGTTTTAAACTTTAGCGTGATGCGAAGACCAATCTCATATTATCTTTTTTTGTAATATATTTTATTCCCAATTTTCTGTAATTGTTCCTTAAAAAAAATAAAAAAAAATCATTAAAAAAAAGGATGTATGAGTACTCAAATTTATCAGGTATTATTGATATGCGTTGAACGCGAGTTTAATATATAGAAGTTTAAAAAATTTGTCATATATGGTTATCAGATGAAGGGCAGAATGGGAAATGTTGTAATACATCAAGTGGCCACATAACCCAGCCAATGAAAGGTCATAAGCCCTGTAAATGCCTTGATAATCCACTTTCGTTTCCAGAGTTTCTCTGTCTCTGTTGGGATATCAATAATATCTTAAAATAATTCGATTAAAATAAGAAGACAAAAAATTTCAGTTGATACATAAAATTAAAATGACAATAAAAGCGTTAGCCATTGCAAGTACTTATAAAAGAACGGCTCGTGCAATGGTTTATAACTTACAATAAACGAATTTCGAATATTATGATAATTTTTTTTTTGGAAATTCCGTAATAATAAGTAAAAATTAATAATGCGAAGACTGTATTAAAAAACTATTCGCTCGCAAGCGAGCGGATGCTGAAAAAAGACTTTATTATAAATAATGAAAGTTTGTGGATAAACAGAAATATCTTTTTACATTATTAACATCCTGTTCGTCTGTTTTCGTGGGAAAAAACGTGAATCAGCTGATAACTTTAATATTTTATGTCATTGACAGATTTCTATGTTAATTACATATTTGAAACAGGTAACACATTAGGAAGTGATTCATTTAGGAACATACACTGCGTGGGAATTTGCTAAAAACAATAGTTGACTTTGCGTGTTTGTTCACCAGCATACGCAAGATGTTATTAAACACCAAAATGGCTTGTAATTATTGATTGAGTAAATGTATATTTCCTGCGAAAACTACTCTATGCATGAATATTAGTTTTATTTCGCTTAGCATTTTGCACTGTTTTTTTTTTCTAGTTTTGAATTGCGATGTACAAGATAGGTTCACATGTATATATAAAACGCTTTTTTATGATCACAATTTTTTTCTCCATACCGGATTCGAACAAGCCAATATTTCTATCTCAAAGAATGGATTATTTTACCCATGACGGGCCAATCCGTTTGTAAATCGGATAATTAATAAGCGAGATACGATAGTTAAGAGTTTGCGATCATATAATGCACAGAAAATATTGACCTACAGGCCTATTTACAAAAAATACCAAACAAACAAACTGACATACCGCAATTAATTAAAAAAGTAATTTCGAGGACGGCAAAAAATAAGATTAGGGGTATGTGTGTGTTAAACAGAAAGTGAGAATAAATTTAAAATAATGTGTGCAGTTGCTTGATCCAGAGAACATAAATACTTTAAAAATATGGAAATTTATATGACTCTAAAACCTGTTTTAAATACTATTTACTTACATGAATCTTATAATAAACACTTTTCATTTCAAGTGTTGGTACACAACCTATAGCCCAATCCAGCGAAACTTGTCTATGTTTCGGCGTGTATTTTCCCATAAGTTATTAGTACCAACTTACAGCAAAAAAATAGCAGAGTTTCTCTCTTGAAATTGTTTTTTTATCGCTACGAGTTTGTTTGGACAGAGAGGTCAAGAAGTCGAGAATGTTAATTAAAATAATTTTTAGAATACGGCTTAGGTAGATGGAAATATATATTTGTTTCTATTAAAAAAATATTTTGTTTTTTATAAATGCTTTTTTCGATATTGGCGTATTTAATTCATACAACGAACGTTCATCAACTTTTAAAGTTGCAAAAGGTTGCTATGGCTTATTAGTTATTCTATAAATACTTGAAATTAGTTTTTAAACCATTTTAATATTTTAATCTTGGAGGAATCACTAATATATATAAGTGCATATGAGGCATATAGAAACAAAAACGGGAGTGTCCACAGTCTTAAATTGTTGGTAATCACGAAAAAACGTTTGTTTAGTTCTGCCATTCTGCCGTTTTTGTATTGGATATTGGACACTGCCGTTTTTGTTTCAACAACAAAACTTTAAATCTAAAATTAAATGGATTAATGGCGTTTTATTTGACAGACAAATATTCTATGGAGAAAATATAAAGCTTTCCAAACAAAACTGCATATTTATTTAACTCATTTTCGACTGCAGGTGGACACTGCAGCCTTTGTTTCTATATGCCTCAAATATATATCATAATAATATTTCATTTAAATACTGTGACGTAGCACTTATAGTTTTATAATATTATACTATAGTAAAACTTTATAAAAACGCTACGTACATAATAATATTAATGTTATTAAATTTTATTATTTTGCAAAATATTAATATATAGATTTTTGCAGTGCCTTGGATGAGCAAACTATTTTATTTTACAACTTATCAATATTAATGTATGTAATCACTGATAATTGTGTCCACCCATAAGTATGTGAGATGTGACCTAACAATTTTAGGTCAAGTGGATTGATAATTAGATAAACTATAAATAGTTTATTATTAAACAAAACGCTCTTGTGATAATTAAGTATAAGTTTATTATCCTTACAAAATAGTACTAAAGCTAGAATAAAATCGTGTTTCAGACTATATTTACAGCATGGGATCAAGTTAGCGGCGCGTGGGATATTTATTTCTTACGGAAAAGTAAGATTCAATTTAAACCGGCTATCTCTTTTTCAACAGTCATGAGTCATTCAATGCTTGATATAGGCCCTCCAATTCTCCCCATTCTACGGTTGAGTGGGTTGTAGTTGTAACTAATTACTAAAAATGGGTAGAATTACTAATATACTTATCACTGTAAATTTGGGCCAGCTCCTTGAGTAGGTTGGGGTAGTGACAATCTTAGAGCCGAGACAGTGATAGGGGCAATGAAAGCATTTGGTAGCGTATATTATAACCTTCTTTTATATTTGGAGTCGATATCGTATAATTTTTTTATTTCATTTGACCCATAGTTTTCGAGAAAATTGAGTACGAATAAATTTTTTTTTTGATAAATTTTGGCAAATTGTTATCAAATATAATTGATTTAGTCAAATTTATACTATCCGCGAAGAAAACAAAATTAAAAAACCACAATTTAATAAGGATTTGTGCAAGTTTACTTTATCTACCATACTTATGAAAGCTTTTATGAGAAGCAAAAATTGTTTTAGTCAAGGTCAGATTAAAAAGTCATATTACACATTCGACTCCAAATATGACGTAGATTCACCAGTTTTCGGGTTGTACTACGAGTTTTGTTACTCCATGTATATTATGTACTTTATGGTCAAAGATGTTGCCAAATTTTTCGAATTGCTGGTAGGTACTATGTACTTATCTTGTCACCTGAATCAAATAAAAAGCGTCTTAAGCGGCCTTGAGTTGGCTCAAGGCTACCGTCACGGCAATAGGTCACGCCAATGTTGGTGAAGCGGGTAGATTTTATTAATTTTATTTATTTATTTATTTTTAGTGCCCCTACACCAAACATCACGTGTATAGATTACGCAGAGAACTTCTTAGTCTATGCTTAAATTGAGAGGCGCACAGCTTACACCTGCGCCGTGCAAGCGGGTCAATCGCAAGGCACGCGATAAAAAGGTGGCTAGATGGATGGCCATCATTACTGACCAAGTCAATATTGGCCTTAGAATTGGCGGGTAAATGTAAATATCAACACAAATTTATATTAGTATGATAGCTGTTGGCGTTATTTTTGTTTTAAGTTTTTAAGAAGGTAGGATGATCAATGAAAGCCCCACCCTTTCCCTAGACTGCTTTAAAGACTATTGAGTCTTTTTTCAGTCCATCCAACTCTATCGATTTTTTCAACAAGCTAAACCGCAATTTTAATAATTGTTAGTGTGATAAAAATACGGATGAATTTACGTTATGTACGCGAACAAATGCTTTCATTGCCCCTACCACTGTCTCGGCTTATGTATTATAAGGTAGGATGATCATTCTTACGCTTCAGTACCAGTCCAAGGTATCACACATGAAATAGTAATATGAAAATCACATACAAATTAATATTTCATGTTGACCGCCTACGGGAATCGAACCCGCGTTCTCATGCACGGTAGCCAAATGCACTACCCCAATGCTAATTTGTACTTTCTAAAAAGGCAATAAGCCATTATAACATATCTGGCTATTTACCTAATTTTATATTTAAAAAATTACCCACCTATAAATGCCTAGTTATTTTTTCATTAAAACTTTTTTGAACTTGTAAATCAATTCTTGTTAATATTTATATCAAATACATTTATATCATGTATTTTTCATAAGTAACATTTAACTCATTATGGGCCTTAAAATAATTACATTTATGATAACATAAAACCTAATTTTGTTGTTGTTATTTTATCTAGTGGGTTTACTGTTTCGCGCCTATCGCGACCCATGAACGCCGACGTTCTTAATCGTATTATGTTTTCTGTTATTCTGTTCCCCGCGCCAGCCAGTTGCTGGTAGACAGAGTTGACGGCAAAACGCGTTGTGAAGTGAACGTTACTCGTTACTCGTTACTAGCCTAAATTTGTACTTGAACACTAGTGTATCGTTTTATTCGATATTCGTGCTCCGCTTTCGCCATTTTGAATCGATCGGCTGGTGTAAGCATCGTTTGATTTTGACGTTTAATTATGTTCGGAAGGAGCGTCCAGTGTAGTGTATTTAACAGCTGGAATACAACACAAGACAAGGTCAAGTAGTTGTTGACTTTAGAGGTTAGTATAATACAAATTCAAGCCAAACACACATTTTGGCAGACCGGTACTGCGATCACCAACATACATAATATCTACATTGCAGTTGTGACGCGTATATGACGATAATTGTCAAAATCTCTTTGATTATGATGACGATTACCTACCGTCAAATACGCGTCACACTGCGATATATCTACTGGTATGCGTTGGTGATCGCACTGCTAGAAAGCATTTGTTAAACATTGTCTTATATCGATTCGCCGCTAGTAAAACACTGATGTCACTGATTGAGACTGATCGTCGATCAGTGATCGACTGGTCTTCGGTCGAATGATCAAATCTATTTATACATTTTACTGTCGTTCTTTTTTTCTTACCAAGGCTGTATGCGATGGAAAGAGATGCGAATAGAGTTTTTTTTACTCATTCACGCGTTATTTAAGAGGTAGCGTGGTCATGTGGACCGCTTCATTCCTTCTTGTAAAGGTATAGTCCTCGAATTCTCCCTGGAATTTAGCACTAGAACAATGATTTTTTATAAAGGAGCATGTTTGTATCGACTTATTTTCCTAATTAATGAATATAAACAAAATATTTCAAAATTAAAACATTATAAACACGCATCTGGTCGATATCTGAAGCGTGTAAAATATTTCAAGAATAATTTAATGTTTTTAAAAGTGTAAAATACAATAATTGATCATAATTCTAAATATGGAAGCCATTGACACACATCATTTTGTATTTCTAGACAGGTTGTTCAACTATGCCAACATAAAATATAATGCGTAATCAATACATTGATTTTACCCTTGGCTCTGCTAATAATCTATACTTCAGCACCCGAATAGGTATGCTATTAAGTAGGATGATAAAAGTGTAGGGAAACGGCCTAAGAATATATTTGGTTCAAAAACCTTAAGAAGTAAAAATATAATGATATCACTATAGCAACCGTTGACAAATTCCACGATAACAAGGTACGATGTGTACGTTGTTTATAAATTTTGACAGTAAGTTGACTAACTAACTAACCATCACGCCATTTTCCCGTAGGGGTAGGCAGAGAGGATAGAACGCCATACCACTCTGTCCTAACATAATTCTTTTGCTTCCTCTACATTCATACATCTTCTCATGCACATACGCCGGTTATTCCGACTTTTCACATGTCCACTTTCAAGTACTTGACGTACTTGGTCATGCCATGTCTTTCTCGGCCTTCCGCGGCTTCTACATCCAGGCACACTTGCATTTAAACTTCTTTGAGCCGTTCTTTCATCACTCATTCGCTCCACATGACCAAACCATCGTAAAAGCCCTTTCTTAATTTTGTCGATAATGCTTATCTCAGCATTATTTGTATTATATGTTTACAAGAGACGGAAATGTGGATAAAGACATTGAGAGAAGGGTTATTGCCGGAAACAGAGTTAATGGTGCCTTGAAATCGATAGTGGCAAATAAGAACTTATCGAAAGAAGCAAAATTGGCAGTACACAACGGAGTTCTGGTACCAACCCTTATGTATGGTAGTGAAGCGTGGTGTTAGAAAAGAAGGATGAAAGTAGACTGAATGCTGTTGAAATGCGATCTCTCAGGCGAATGTGCAAGGCTGAGTAACTTGACAACTGTGAAAATTCGCAAAAAAAATTCCCATGTGACATCGACAGGTACCTAAACCAGATATACTCTTATAGTTCGTGCATCCACGCACCATTCATATGCTAAGATCGTTTCCCCTTATACAGTTTATTTATCTCTTTACACCAGGTGTAATCAATTTGACTTCTATTATATGGGCTAATTCGTCTTGCGAAGGAATCAATTTATAAAATAACAGTTACAAAAGTGGATATTGACGTGATAACGTCTAATAAATCGATGAACGCCGGCTGCACACACAAAAAAGCATGACTCATTGTCACGTTCCGCCTGAGCCGAGTGTGCAAGCGAGAGCGCGGAACAAGCGATAGAGAGGCACGATCGGCCTTTCGGTTTGTGTCCGATGCGTCCGAGTAGAACGGAGAGACAGTGCAAAAAATATATAATTCTAATTTTAATTTTCAATTAACTCCTGCTTTGTATTATTCAAAATAATGATAATTCAGTAACAATAATTCAATTTAATTCATAAAAGTATGCTATTTTTCATTAATGTTTTCTTATGACGTTATCACGTAAAATTGTCGTCCGTAAACCGACTTTACAGACAGCCAAAAGTTTTTTTTTTAGATAGGATTACTTTTAATCTTCTAACAAAGCAAAATTGCTATCAAATAATTGAATCAAAATCGAAACTTTTTGGTGAAATTCGTTTCTGATTCGTCACGTTGTTGGCGTTGTTGCCCGTTGTCAGCATTTAGAGCAGGTAAAAATTACGTTTCTAATATACCAACGACGTAGATAGTGTCAATGTATGTACCATGTACCTACAATTAGTAATGTGATGAGGAGTTTCAGTGATACCCACTATTGAATTAAAAAATGTTTTCATGTACACGACAAAAATTCAAGACTTTACTTTGAGCAGAGACATTAATATCATTGCTTGTATGAGGTATTTTTTTTAGATGCTCGAAAAAATTAAGTAAATTATTGATAATTACTTTTTTTTAAATATTTTTTTTTTTTTTATTTACTTTCTTTGACGCTCATAGGGCTTTTACATTGTACATACTATTTATAAGAAAAAAGTTACACATTTAACATAAATAAACATTTTTTTTTTTTAATAAAAATTACAAAATCATAATAATAAAAATTTAAAAAAGAAAGTTACATAGTTAACAAAATACAATATTAAGACAAAATACATACATTGTACTATGTTTATGATATTAGACATAGTGAGATAAAAATAAAAAATTAAAAAAATATATATTATATATATTTTTTTCTTTTTTTCTTCATTTAAACTGTTATTCTTTTTTTTTTTGATAAAATAAAATATTTCATCATATATTCATATTACATTTTATTTTTAACAGATTAATTATTGCATTAAAACACATTACGTCGTAAAATATTTATTTTAATTCTTATGGATTGTAGTCAAACCAGTTGACCCAGAACCGGTAATTTCAATGACGATGTCATGACAATTATTTTAAAAAATTTATAATTAGGTAGAAGTAGATACAAATTACAATTCGAATTTTAAATTTTTTAAAAGCCTTTTTAAAATTAATAAGGCTTCTCCGCATCTCAAGAAATTTTGTAATATGTCATACCTATTACAACAAAATTGAATAAAAACTTTTATAATAAATACAGCAAAATACTGATAAAAATAATTAAAATACGTTTCCTGAAAAATGGTGATTGTAAAGGTCTTTTGGCTCTCAAATGCAGAGATATTTTTCTTACTCCTGAAAAACAACTTTTTTAGTAACATTGCAGTGGTTTATATTTCTCATTAAAAAGAAACACATTTTCTGTGCTAATAATACTTTTTTAAAAGATAACTTTTTTTTGTGTTTATCTTTTGATTAAATAAACAAATTCAAATAGAATTTGTAGCCCTGTAAGCGCCTAGATAATCCACATTCATTTTCAGAGTTTCTTTGTCTCTGTTGGGATATCAATAATATCTGATATTAGCCCAGCATGGGTATAATTTGTCTACAAGTATTTGTACACATTCAAAATGTTGTTAATATTCATATTTCATTACACCAATTTTCAAAGTATTAGTTATGATTAGTATTATTCTTCGTTAAATAAAGTGCCTTTGATAAATATTACCATTTTATTGAATAAATATAAAAGCTTAGGACACTAACACAAAACAGTTTTCTCTTTTAAATTATTGATTTGAGTCCTTATAGTAAAATTTAATATTTCTGTTTGTTGATATTTTCAATTAAGGATGAATTTTGTAAAGAAAATGAATGCCTAAACCTAACTCTAAGCTCTCACAAAGTTGTTTGAAGTTGACCAAAGTTGGAGAATATAGAAAGTCACTTTCGTACTTCGGTCTACTCTCCATGTAATGTGAGAGCGTAGAACTAACATTAACTTGATGATGACCGCTTCAAATCCTTGACAAGAATAGATTCTTCGAAAGGCTGCTAAGAGGTTAACGAGTTTATTTACCCAGTTCCATACGATCGAAGAAGAAACGTCATAAGAAAAGTCTTGTAACCAGATATGATGATGAATAATAATTGGAAAATGATATGAAAATTAGCTATAACTAGTTTTGAAAGAAGAAGTCGAAGAATATCAAAAAACATATAGTCGTGGTTTAGTTAGTACTTAAAAGTGGACACGTGAAAATTTGGAATAATCGACGTGCGTGCATAAGAAGATGTATGAACGTGGAGGAAGCGAGAGAAGTATGCCAGGGCAGAGTGATGTAGTGTTCTATCCTCTCCACTTACTCCTTCGAAGAAAACGCTTAGTGGTTAGTTTGTTAGTTAGATTGGGAGACGTATATTTAAATATTGTTAATTGTGGAGATATTTTTTATCTAAAATAATCAGCTTATTTAACAAGAATGCGGTTTTAAAAATATAAGCAAATGCGCTTTAATACTTTATTTAAAAAGTTTGTTTTTTAAAAATGTATATCTTCATTTAATCAGTAATCGAATATTATATATTAGTTATTGTAATTGGTTATGTACATCACTAAAGTATAGTGTAAATAGGTACAACTACCTACTCTCTTTATTTGATTAAATCGGGGAGTGTCATGGTGAACTCACCCATTATCTTGACCGTGAATTGTGTGTCCTCGATCCGACAATATTAATTAAAGTTATTTATCCTCGACATTGCCGATATCAGCTGTTCAAGTAGCAATAGACATTACTTCATTAAAACAATGGGTGATTCGAGTGTTCCTGGTTGCCGAGGAAGACATGGCATGGTCAAAAATTTTCTCCATACAATCTTAGTCCTCGATTTTCTCCCTGGGATGTCGCACTAAAGCAACGGTTTTCACACTTTCAATATTGACAAGGAGCGTTCTTGCATCGTTTATTATTTTAATAATTTTTTTGTTAAAGGAGACATTAAAATATTTAAATCAATAAAAAACTTCTGGTTTATATCTAAAAACGTGTAAAAAAAAAAGCTCTAATGTTCAATTCCTGGGAGAAAATCGAAGATTACGATTGTATGGAGAAAAGGCTGCGGTCACGTGACAACGCATCCATCCTATTTTAGTTATTACTTATAATATAATTTTAAATATTTTAAAATAATATTACTTCAAGGTTCTATCGCTTTCAATAAACCACATTGATTTAACTTAAGTAATTCTAAAATTCATGGTTCACTAATTTTTTTAAATATTTGTATGTATGCAGGTATTTCTTAAATACGTTGACACGCAAATTAGTAATGGTAAGCCGAATATAAATTGTGTAATACATACAAGCCTATTACATATCAAATACCTACACATTTTTAATTTATACAAACATACTCATATATATATATATGAGAGATAAATGTAATGGGTCACTAACATTGTTATTGAAGGTCTTCCATATTGTTTAATACATATTTCGACAACAACATACCGGTACTAGATTGTACATATTATAATGTGTAAATGTATGGGTATCTATGTCATTAGTGTATACAAATGTGTGAATATATATATTATGTAAATAAATGGGTACTGGGTACAATAAATTATGTTTGAATTTACCTCTGACACTAACCAAAGGTTACCAACTTTATTTGTAAGGTACGTTGGATTGTATCTTCGTAATTAAGCACACTTTATACGGGATTCTGGTTCAGAAAACTGTACAGTCTGTCAAAAGACGCGCTAAAATGTTTATTTTCAAGCACTATCCTAAGTTATTATCGTATGTTTACACTCAGAAAATTTTTAATATGGCTAATTATGTAAATATATTATTTGTTTTTTACGTTTTTAAAAGCATTCAATATACGTATCAACATCTACTTAGACATTTATATTTAAAAAAAACTTTTGGTTGTCTGTAAAGTCGGTTTACGGACGATAATTTTACGTTATTTTTTTTTTTTTTTGGCCCAATTACAGAGGGGAACAACATCACAAACACCCAGGCTTGAGAAAAATCACTTTTGATTTTTTGAGTTCTCGCCGGGAATCGAACCCGGAACCTCCGTATCGTGAGTCCAGCGTCTTAGCCATTACGCTACGGAGGCCGCCGTCATAAGAAAACATTGATGAAAAATAACATACTTTTATGAATTGAATTGAATTATTGTTACTTAACTATCATTACTTTGTATAATACAAAGCAAGAGTTAATTGAAAATTACAATTTTTTCCATAAATTAACATTTTTTTGTTCTCGTTAATTTCACTTTCACTTTGTAGCTTGTGTGCTGCTGCTGTCTCCCTTCTACTCGGACGCATCGGCCGATGGAGTGGAAGAGAGATGGATGCGTCACAAACCGAACGTTTAGTCCGATCGTGCCTCTCTATCGCTTGTTCCGCGCTCTCGCTTGCACACTCGGCTCAGGCGGAACGTGACAATGAGTCATGCTTTTTCGTGTGTGCAGCCGGCGTTCATCAATTTATTAGACGTTATCACGTCAAAACATAAACTGTCAGGTCAGCCAAACGCAACGCCGACAATTCAATATTCCGTACAGTCTTCGTTTTGTAAGGAACAGTTTGCAAATTAGGAAAAAAAACTGTACAGTTTTTTATCCCGTATAAAGTGTTCTTTAGTATAACATCATGGTTTTTTTTCTCATAAAAAATGATGGGTTCATGGTTATAATTAGTTTTACTAATAGGCTTAGGTCCGGCATGGATATTTTGAATAAAAAACGAATCCAAAACCAATTCACAATAATTCGATTTCATAATCGACATTTTGAGCATATGTAGTAAATTTTTTCAGTAATTTAAGACTTTAATTAATTTGCATTTGATACTCGTATCTTCTAATTCATTACTTTTCGTCGTTAGCCGTAGTTTGCTTATACAAAATATCCAACTAGAATATTTCAATTATGATGTTTATCGCCATCCGGCTATTTTCCCAAAATCTTCAATTTTCCCAACAATAGCAAATAAAAGTAGGTCAAACAATAAAAGAGTAGATAAGAACGTACCACCTTTATTAACACGCTTATTATGTAACCTCACTTTGTTACACTTTGGTAACTTTTACTATAAAGTTTGAGCATAAATCTACTGCTTTAGTTAATAGCATATTGTTCCCACTCCAACATACTGGTTCTGAGCTCCTATCATGAATGTCGTCACATCCAGGGGTATTCAAATACCCCAGTATGGTGCCAGATTTTTCGTAGTTTTCGAGTAATGTTTTTTGTTTAATTTTTAGAGAATTTTGTTCAGAAAAAAAAAAATTAATTTTTTTTTGGTGTTCCGAACAGAAATTCTTGATAAATTTTAAAAAAATCATTCACTGAAAAATACAAAAATCGGGCAACATACATAGGGTATATTAGAATACTCCTGGATCTGAGAAATCTAAAAGAAAATTGTACCTATAGTCATTGGCCACCCTGTATATGTGCCACACCTATAAATATTCAAATTCGTGATCTCGGTCAAATTCAAACATTTTTTTATCATATAGTTTTTTTTCTTCCTAATTAAAGTGATAAAACCAGTCTTTACACTATACATCATAATGTAATACACGTGTTATGATACTCTTAAGAAAAAATAATGTTTCATAACACGATTTGTCTGTATAGGTATTGAATACGTTAAATCAGATTTTTTAAATTTTAATATTTTAATTATAAATAAATCATATTTTAATTAAAAGATACGTCTGAAACATACATACATTCTATCATTTAAGTTTTTTGTAGTTTTTATTTTAATAAATTTTAAATCAATTTTATTTGTATGATTTTAAAAAAAAAGATGTTGTATAACTTAAATTAAGATTGTATGTAGGATATGCCCGTTATAAACAATTTAAAATGTTTCCCTCGGCACGAAATATCCCAGTGAAGGAACATTATTATTATATTTAGATTTTAAAAACCCAAATAAATAAATAAAATATAGGTAATACGTAATTTATTGAATTTCATAAATAGGTTATATTCAAACTTTATGTCATTCAACGATCCAACCGTTTCCTTGCAAGATTTATAAATATATAATTATTCATTCCACGTGATAATGAGATGATAAATGTACTTAAAAAGTACTTACTTGTCCATTAAAAATATATAATATCTAAGTGACACTTTTTTATTAATGTTTGCTATTACGATATGTTGTTACTGCAATTTCATTATTTATTTTGCATTAAGAGATATAAAATGTAAGTACATATCTTTTATTTTATGAATATCTGTATTTTTGTTTTTAGCGTAGCCAGTAACAACTCTACCGTGTTTATTTAAACTATGAAAACAGATATTATGCGTAATGTTATATATTTATGTATATTGCTACAAATCTTTAGAACGCCATTTTAATTATTAATAAATTGCAATTGCAATGATTCTAAATGCATTCGCAAGAGTTCGCAGTCATGTGAATATATCAAATTATGTATTGTTAACGGATGGCCGAGATTTGTGGTTCAACGTATCTCACTCTTCCGTGGCCCACATTCTTGTGGACAGGATGGAAAGTCAAATGCACGAATGTTGAGAATCGAGACCCACAAATGCCAATATTGCACAAACTGTTTCAATAGACTTTTAAATACTGGCCCCTAACGTCATAAAAAATGTTAAAGGTGAGGGATGTCTGTATGAGCCGAAATGTATTGTTCAAAGTGATGGGAACGTCTTTCTTGCATTATGCAACTACGTGTTCTCAGGTAATTTGGTCTCGTCATAAGGCGATCAAGTATGATCAAAATTTGAGAGATGGATAGAAGAATCTCGATCTCATGAAGAGTCTAAGATGGACTGACTTGGTGACTGCAGGCGACGGGCGTCTCTCTCCAGGAGGTCTTCAGAAGTGCTGGAGACAGAGACGGATGGAGGCGGATCCTGGCGGCTTCCAACAGAATAAAAGACCACGACTGCTATGCTAAGACCTTACAATTAAATAGAAGATCAATTTGAACTTTGTGCTGTTGTCTGCTTCGTCATGCCATGTATGAGGTCGCGGGTTCAATTTCCATGGGGGTCAACTTTAAAATATTGATTTAAAATGCGAATTTATTTATTTGATGAAAGGACGGCTAAAAAAATATATGATGCGACTGTGCCTGGATGTAAAAATCGAGAAAAGCCGAGAAAGACATGGCATGATCAAGTAAAACAAGTGCTTGAAAGTGGGCATGTAAAAAGTCGGAATAATCGACGTGCGTGCATGAGGAGATGTATGAATGTGGAGGAAGCAAGAGAAGCGTGTGCCAGGACAGAGTGTGGTGTGGCTATCCTTCTATCCTCTCTGCGGGAAATGGCGTGATGGTTAGTTAGTTAGTTAGTTAAAATGCTATTTTATACATGAAACGTTGGCCCTGAAGCGTACCTTATTCTGATCAAATGATACTGCACCAGTGTACCTATTATCAATCCAGAGCGTTATGCACGTATAAAATAAATAAATGAATGATTGAATAATTTTGCTATAGTATCGTGACGATGTTTGTTGTAAAAAAAACATTCTAAAAAAAAAAATACGATTTTTAAAAAATATAATTTCTATTACATTTATGAAAGAGGGATAATTTAGAAATCCATCCACTTATTTCATTGCAAAAATACACTATTAATCAAATGCTCGGTAAATAATACATCAGAAACTTTAATTACAACTTTTGAAGAAATCCGAATTATATAACACCGTGAATAATCATTTCGTGTACAAAAAGTATTGTGGAACCATCAATCTTTATCATTCACAGGCGCACTGTAATCTATGAAATTTGGGTAAAAAACTATCCGTGAAAATGTTATACTTGATAATAGGTAGGTACTTAGTACTTACGTTATTTCATAATAGCCACGTTCATGATTGCCTTTCAATATTAACATGTATATCCTATAACTCAACAAGTATTAATTAATGTGATTTTTGTCAATTTCATTTGCGTCGCTACACTCTTTTCGACATTAAAATATTGCTATTTCGTAGTTTCCACATAACCGCAGTTCAGCAGTACTAATTTTTGTTTATTACAATTAAACTTTTTATTTCATTCGATCTTAATTAAATTAATAATGTAATAATAAAAATATATCGTTGGTTTATTGTACCTGTTTGTTTATGTAGGTATTTATGCTTGGGTATTTGTTTTTGTTTAAAGGCCATTTGTCCAGATTACGAACGACCTGAAATACTTATGACCTTTTATCTACTGGATACATGACGCATTCCAACTTTACAATAGACTTGTAGCCAAAAGTTTACTGTGAATGCAGTAAAATAAAACAAAAAACTCAAAACCATCCGTGCGTTGTAAGTTAGATAATTACTAAGCGAGATACAACAATTTAAAGTTTGGGTTTTATAAAAATTGTCACCGATCGCATTTCTTACATTATTATTACCTTATTTTTGTTTCATTTTTCTGAGTTCGCAGAAGATTTTGACTATTATTCAGCTGAGTTTACAAAACATTTTGGCTATTATTCGGCCTAATATCAGACCTTATAATTTTTATCAAATTATAAAAGCATTTTCCTAACACGAAAATTTTTAAAACCTTCATATTTTCTTAAAATTTATTTAAAAAAATGCAGGAATGGTTTTTTAAATACATTAATTTATTTTGTTGATTGATTCGGCATTCACTTTGTAACACTTCATAATGAATTATGATTAAATAAAACGATGTTATGTGTTACTATTGGTTTATTCTATAGAAATAGAATTTACCTACACTACCTGGTTTCGGGAGTAAAGTTCTCCCACCAGTTGATAGGAACATTACTCCCGAAACCATGTAGTGTAGGTAAATTCTATTTCTATAAAATAAACCAATAGTAACACATAACATCGTTTTATTTAATCATAATACATTAATTTATTTACAATATAGCGCTATTGTTACGAAAAATCTCCTCGCCTATATGTATTATTGTATAAATCTCCCATGTCAATAATGTGTAAAAGAAAACCATTATGTGAAGACGCCAAGTTTATTTGTTTTTCCTTCCTACGCCGCGCGGGTGAGAAAGCAGATGGGTAATGTAAACTTTCAGTGTCGTTGTCAACTTGTTTTTCTCGTTTTCTTAACAAAACTTGCTAATTAAGTGTTAAATCAAATAATGTATTCAAATTTAAACAGTTACCTTGATCAGTCGCCGAAAAGCGGTTGGCAGTAAAAATACTATTGGCGGCTTTAACTTGAAATTTTATTTGAGTTCTACAAGAGAGAGAAACTCTGGAAACGAATGTGAGTTATCTAGGCGTTTACAGGGCTTATGACCTGTCATTGGCTGGGTTAAGTGGCCTCTTGATGTAGTTTTATTGTAATTAAAGATTAGTTAAGTTATGAAATATATATGTATTGTATTCTACCTATGCTATGGCTAACTAAGTATTGCACTAACTGCTTAGTTATGCTGGATAAAAACACTATTATTATTATTATTATTATTATTATTATTAACCCAGCCAATGACAGGTCATAAGCCCTGTAAACGCCTAGATATCCATATTCCCTTCCAAATTTCTCGTCTCTGTTGAGATGTCAAATTGTGATTATTTTGTTGTTGTGGTTGCAGCGATGTGTGTAGTAGTACCGAAGCGTAAGTTATTACTGTCAGCTTCATGTAATAAATGAACAAGATATGCGGCACTCAGTCTACCGGTGCAGCGCCCTATGCACCATCAGTACAAATGATGAAAAGATATCAAGGAAATTACCTGAGAGCTGATTATTTAAAAAAAATAGCACAACTCATTATCCAAAAGCAGCGGAAACGCTTCCTTCTGTGTTTCTCTTTGCAGGGAAACTGAGATTTCGTTAACAAAAGGAAGAACTAGGTCGAGAGTAATTAAAAGTGTTGTAAAAGATTCTTTCTTAACTTTTGGGGGAAGTTGAACCTTGGGAGAACAGTGCTATCTATTAGCAGATGCGAATTTGTATCGTGACTAAGAATACTTAATGCTTCTTTGTGAGAAGTTCATGTGATTAGATTTGAAAAGGGAAGTTGCGGATAGGAGGCTTCACACTTCACGTACAATGTACACTATTTCAATACAATGCTATAAAAGTTTCAAAATACGCCATTATACCTCTATAGAGATTATCATCACACTAAATATCTGATTTTACTGGATTACTACAATGAAAGCCCCACCCTTTCCCTAGACTGCTTTAAAGACTATTGAGTCTTTTTTCAGTCCAGCCAACTCTACCGATTTTTTTAACAAGCTAAACCGCGATTTTAAGATTGTTAGTTGATAAAAATACGGATGAATTTACGATTAGTACGCGAACAAATGCTTTCATTGTACCCCTACCACCGTCTCGGCTTATGTATTATAATTGTCATTGTTTCCATCACCCAAACCAACCAGAGTCGGCCCAAATCAACAGTGGTAGGGATGTTAGTTTCTACCCCGATCATTACTTATTAGTAATTACAACCACCCGTGTGGAGACCGGTATCCCGCCTCGCCAGGCTCCCCATCCCAGACATCCACCCGTGCATCCGCGGTCAGGGTCTCAATGGAGGGGGGATTAGGGAAAGAGGGATTTACTGGATTGATAAAATCCTTCTGGCTAGTTTAGTAATGTACCCAAGAAGGTTCAATAATAATAATAAGAAGGTATAATAAACTCTAATTGCCGCCGCTTAAATTAATCAAAGTAAGATTAATCATAACGACAATGGAGTAACGACAATATTTAATCTCTGTTCTTTTGTTCATATGAATTAACCTTCCTTTATCACGCAGTCTGGTTGCTAGGACCATTGTATTTAGCCTTTTATTACTTTAAACTCATAAGTAACAACGGTTTTTTAAGAAATCATTTATCTCTTTTTAGTCATATTTATTCTTATTGCATAGAAAGAGTAGGATGAATAAATATCAAGATGAATATTCAATGCACTTGATGTACCAATGTGCCCTATGCACCATTGGGTATGGATTAGGGAAAATAGTAGTATAATATATAAATATTATCTATGTAAATTAATCCTGCGATTTTATGACAAAATGCTGCAGTTTATTATGCATTTTGTACAGTGGTAAGCCAAAACCAACCGCTAAAATAAGATCCTTCGGTCAAAAGTTTTGTGTTTATATACTTATATCGTCCATCGTTAGGTCCTACCTTTGGTCATAATAAATAAAACAGCCTAAGCCTGATTTACGACCTTGCTGGGCTTTAAATCCTTAACTATAAACTAAGCTTTGGCGAATTATTTTTGACAGTCAATTTATTGAGACTTGCATTATAACCGCTATAAAAGATTAATGATCTTGTTCAATTATTTTTGAAAGTACCGAAATAGATCCCAAACTAATTGATTCAATCAGCAGACTTAAGCAAAATTATCCTTCGCTTCATCGATTATTAATGAATTTTACGATTTTCTAGGTAGAATTAAAAATGTCAGAATTTAACGATCATGGACGAGAATAATGCATCAATTGACTCAGATTTAATTATTGGCGCTAACGATAACAATTTAAAAAATATCAATAAATTTTAGCTGTAAAAATCTCGACGATGGACATATGTACCTATTCTAAAACATGTAGATATGAAGAATATAGCACCACTTATTATCAAATTCCACCGCCTAAAGACTCCAGGATTTAGGCCAATACACGAAACGCCTGACGTAGATGTCTAGTGATGACGTAGATGTCTATTGATGACATAGTGAGTGACGTAGTGGGTAACTAGACACCTCAGATACGGTAGTATTTTTCAAGTATGGAATTTCACTTCTCTGAAATTCTTGTTACGAAGATCTCTATCATGTTTCGATTAAACTACTATTATATTGCTCTCCCATATAGTGTATCGGGCACTGCATTAGTACTCCAAATGCAGTGAATCTTGATTATTTGTTACACGAAGACAAGACAACCAATCTTACGCTTCAGCGCCAGTCTAAGGTATCACATATAAACAGGTACAGGAAAACATACCCAGTGAAGATCTGTGCTCTGTTGCAGATCGCTTCTCGATCAGCCGGTTGGCCACCTGTGGATTATATCCGGTCATAAAGACGGTCAGTTGCTTGATCACAGATCACTATCGACTTGGTAATAAGCGACGTGATAACGATTTCTTACCCATGGATGTTTAACGTTTTCGCGATCACAATGGAACACGCGTTAAAAGTTATCGATCGGGATTATTAAACGCGCGCATCAAGTCGCGAGACATTTCCCGAGATATATCTTATTCGCACATATCTTCATTCAATCTTTCTCGAGTGCCGTATTGCATTTAGCCGGCGTTCGGCAAGCCAAATATTGAGAAAAGCAGTCGACATAATAAACAATCCCAATCTGACGTTTGACGTTCGACCGCGATATCGCGTACCGAGCATTCCCGAGCGTTGCTTCGGTAATGCTCGGCTCGGCGAACGTGGTATGAGCGTATATTCATTGTGATCGGTCAAATCGTTAGCGTTAGCACGTGGTTAGCACGTTTTTAACTACGTCGATAGTTAACTGTGAATGAGCTACTGATCATTTTATCTCATCGTCTTTATCTATGAGAAGACAATTGAGAGAAACAGCTCCTCTAGTACTAGTAATAATTTGCACAACTTACCATATTACTCGTGGTACATTATGTCGATGATTGACTGCCAAATTATCTAATAGTTTTCTAGATTTTGCAATAGTTAACAAAATAATTTACCAACAACTCAACATTCCTTAATTTATTATAAAAGTATCTCGAATTGTCAACAAAATGTGTATATTTCATGCTATAATTATTTTCTTATTCTAAATTGATACGTGTAAAACAGCGTTACACTTTCAAAAAGTTTGAAATTTTTTTTTTCATAAAAGTTAGTTAAGATAATTTGGCTGTCACCATGGATATATTTATTAGACAATCTCAGCTGAAAATTACAATAAATAACCATTACACCTTCTGTATCAATGTTTTTATGTCCAGTGTAAACTTAACACTAATAATACACTGTTCGTGCCCTGTCTTTGAACTTGAACATTCAATAATACATACCTACCTAACAATAGCATCTATATTTATCATACACGATGTACTATGCCGGTTTTTCCAGGATCTTAATTAATAATAAAGATCAAATATGTTAGGTACTTGAAATATTTCTTACTAATGCCTTTGGCATTTAATGCTGGGATGGATATAAACGAGTTTTTCCACTTTTTTGCTCTACATTATGCAAAACAATAACATCACCTAGACTGCACCAGTATTAGATACTCCTACATACCTGTATTATTTGTATTTTTATGAATATTTAATGTCAGTATTAACATGACCTTTTTTGTCTGACCAATTTATGCAGTAATTATGTAGGTATTGTTCTTCAGTAAAAATATAAACATTATCATTGTTTTTATCTGTCTAATTTAGAGTTGAGAATTAGAAAGGTTAAACTAACTAATCAATAAATACGCCATTCTCCGAAGAAGTAGACAGAGAATATAGTTCACTACATCCCTCTATCTGGCACACTTTTAAGCTGAGAATCTTATTAACATTTTTTTTCCATTTGATTAATTTATTTTATCTTATTTGATTTTGATCTTGTTTTTCTTCTATCAAAGATGATGCGAAATAAACTGATATTATTATCATTATTATTATTTTCCTTATAAATGTGTTCAAAGCAATGTGGAGTAAAATTAAAATATGCCTTTTATAATTATATATAAAACGGCGTACGTGTGTACAAATAAAATAATTCATAGAAAACTACCTATTACGCAAAAATAGTACCTATACCAGTGCTAGTGTAATTTAATGTAATTTAGTTTTCAATATTTTAAATTATCCAATGACTTACAAATTACAAATAATCTAAAAATTTATCTAAATACGTCGTTTTTTCAAACTAAAACTACAACATAGGTGCACTAACGTCGAAGGCAATAAGAGATAAGCATTATCGACAAAACTAAGATTATTTCCCTTCTATAAAAATATCTTACGATGGTTCGGACGTGTAGAGCGAATGAATTATGAAGGAACAGCTAAAATATGATGCGAGTGTGCTCGAATGTAGAAGTCGAGGACGGCCGAGAAAGACATGGCATGATCAAGTACAAGTGCTTGAAAGTGGGCATGTGAAAGGTCGGAATACTAGGTGCGTGTGCGTGAGAATACGAATGAATCTGGAGGAAGCAAGAAAAGTGTGCCAGGACAGAGTGTTGTGACGTTCTACCCTCCCTGCCTACCCCTTCGGGGAAATGGCGTGATGGTTAGTTAGTTTTTTTTAAAGAGAAACTCGATTTTAGTTCTAAGGTTGCCCAGAATAGAATAGAAAATGCTTAATTGGAAGGAACATTTTATTTCGTTTTAGCTATACAAACATTATAGACGAAATTGATAACAAACGTCAACACAGATGGAAGAATTATACCTGTGGAAAAAGTCGAAAACTATGTTTATCTTGGTCACAAAATCACTATCGGCAGAGACAATCAGACCGGCGAGGTGGATAGGAGGATAAATCTCTCTTGGGAGGCTTTTGGAAAGCTAAATTCCACATTCCGAAGCTCCATCCCCAACTCAGTCAAGACGTGTTCAACCAATGCATTCTGCCCGTCCTTACTTATGGCGCGGAAACAATGACTCTGACCAAGCAATCCTCCCATAAGTTGCAAGTTGCACAGAGGAGCATGGAGAGAATTATGCTTGGAATAACATTAAGAGACCGAAAAAAGAACGATTGGATCCGACGCCAGACAAAGGTCTGCGACGTGGTGGAGCAAATTGCTTGGTTGAAGTGGAAATAGGCCGGTCACATAGCCAGAATGACGGACTAAAGATGGACAAAACGCGTTCTGGTGTGGAGACCGAGAAACAAGAGGCCTCCGGACGTCCACCGATGAGTGGATGACATCAGGAAGTCTGCTGAAATACAGTGGATGGGGGCGGCGCAGGATCGGGAGGAGTGGAGACGGCAGGGGGAGGCCTATGTCCAGCAGTGGACCTCAACGGGCTGAAATGATGATAGAAACATACTTTTACTAACTCTCTCCCTTATCCGCACCCAATGGTGCACAGGGCACTGCATTGGTATACCAAATGGAGTATTATTTTTAAATTACTTAAATCGTTTCTCGTTTCCGATATGCTAAGCATCTTATTGACGTCACATCGATCACGTCATGACAGCTTTCTGGTCGTGCCTTTTCATTTCCAAGAAAAAAGCGAAGTTTTACCTTTAAATTTAGTAATCCTTTCGTGGAAATGACACGTGTTGTCACAATGCGACACATTGATTCAACAAGAGTGTCATTGTTTTATTTATTTATGTATTTGAATTTGTAAATATATATATTTTTTTAAATATAATAATAATGTTCCCTCACTGGGATATCCCGTGACGAGGGAAACATATAATGAGTGCACATCCTACAAAAAATTTCAATCTCAATAATACATGTGGATCCGCCACGATGAGACTCTCTGGTAACTTCGTCAGAACGAGGATCGGAAAATGGAAGGGGACTTACCAGAGCTGGACTCAAGGGCGGGATATGAAGCTGAAGGACCACCAGGAAGGGCGAAGTATCCTGGAATTCCCTGGAACACCACGTCGAACTGGCGCGGCGGGACACAAACGAGGGGCACAGCACAACTTACTCACTTTTGGTCAAGGGGTTTCGGGAATTGTAATCTGGGAAGCTTGGAGATGGATGACGAGTATCACGAGGGTATAACGAGGGTGGATAGAATGAAGAAAGATCAGGATCACGAGAAGGACGGATGTTGCGAGGTAGAGTAACGTTGCTGCGCTGAGCGAATATTCGAGACTGAATTTTGTTGGATAACAGGTGACAAAAACGGAATGGATTGGGTGAAGGTAGGCGATACATTTTGGAGAGGAATTCGAACTACCTATACCAGAGAGTATCAATGATGGCCAAACCAACATGATCCCTGAATGGATAAAACCTAGAAAATATCAAGAATCGACTCGAGTCAGTAAATATGCATGAAATGATTTTTTTAAATTTTGTAATCCAAAAAGCTGAAACAAGTTTTTAACTTTAAGGCTATATGACGTACAAAATTATAACCGTAATTATCCAGACAAAACTACTACTTTCCCTTATCCGCATAGAATGGTGCATAGGGCACTGCATCGGTATATCAAGTGCAGTGTATGAATGATCGTTAGGAAATAGATCAAAATAGTTTTGTTAAAAGCAAAGTTAACATTTCCCGTTTTACACAAATTTAAATATTCAAATTAAACAATATTTTTCTTATTATTAATATTCAAAGCATTAACTTTGTGCTCCAACATTTTAATATTATGTTAATAAATACACATAAACAATAAAGGACTGAAGTAAATAACACGGAGATTTTTTGCATAAAGAAGGCTTTGAAAAATTATGTCCCATTAATTAATAGTTAAGTAACTTTTTAATATGGTCCATTATTCGATATTTCATTGTAATGGTCACCCTATCTTCCCTCCCCACCCCCTCTTCCTCCTTTTCCAACTGTTAATCCTTTTGAACTATTAGCTTCATAAATCATTAACCCTGGTGGTGGCGCGGGCGTAGTGAAGCATGTGTCTAATTCTGCATGTCGATTTTATATTTTTGTAAATCTACTATGGTGAAGGTGTTTAGTGGTATTTGCATGTTGGTGTAATTGTGTTTTTGTCCTGACGAAGAGACGGGTTACTCTCGAAAACGGTAGACAGAAAAGTCGGTGAGTGGTTTTTTACATTTTTTTATTAACAAAAAACAACATTAACATTTTTATTAACATAAAAGAAGCATTCATGCATTTTTTGGAGACAGATGATAAACTAAGGTCACAACAAACAGTTGAAACTAGAACTGCTAGAGGGATTAATTATACTCGCCCTCTCACTAGATTGACAATAGCTCAAAGGAATCATACATTTTTAGCCCCTAAATTCTTTAATATATTGCCAATAATATATATTAAGATTTCCAAAAATTAAATACGTTTAAGAGGAATGTACACGACTGGCTGATACATGGGAGTGGGGGAAGGGGTGGCTCATCTATTTAAAATCCAAAAATAATAAAGTGAAGAACTTTATATATTTTTTTTCAATATGCATATTTATTTTGATATCTCTTGTTTACCGTTTGTCCAGTTTTATTATATTTATTTCCTTGTAATTGTATTACTTAATCTCTTTTATTTTAATTATTTTAACAATTTTTTAAAAATTCTTTAATCAATATATTCATATCATATAAATGTACTTTTTTTTGTAAATATTTCAGTTAAGCACGGGGTTATACCTAAATAACTAAAATATAATCATTCCAAACTGTAAAATTATATATGTAAATAAATAAGAAATAAATAAGAAACATAATATTAAAATACTCTTCTTTACGAAAAATGCATTTTTTACTTACGACGTTTTTGTTGACGTATGAGTGACGTAGTGAGTCACTAGCTGTCACTAGGCAACACTAGGCACGGTAGTATTTTTTCAAGTATGGAACGCCACTTCTCTGAAATTCTTTTTCGAAGTATGCCTTTCGCTCAGGGCAACAAGTAACATTTAAGTTTTAGTATCAGGAAACAATCAAACGTTCCCCAATAACATTAGCTTAGAATATAATTTATTGACAATCAAGCACGATTGTAATTTTTTGTTTATATGCAAGTACATGGTATCTACGAATATCCATGTAAGATAACTATTTTGTATAAAAAGTAACCTTTATCCGCATGCAAAGTATTAATATGTTTTAACCTTTCTATTAACAACTTCTAGAAGTGAGGTAGTACATTACGTATGTTTCTTTTTCCGTATAAAATAATCTTATGTTTAGGTAAGACTTAAATATACCGAAAGATAATTCAAAATTAACATAATACCAGTAAATTGCCAGTGTAAAAAAATATCCACAAAAAACATCACATCAATTATTCTCGAATTCTGATGTCTTAAATCATAAAATTTATCACGTCATATGAATTTACGATGTCATATGAATTTTCTAGCACGGTTTAAAATAGCGCTTTTGTGACGTAGTGGGGTAACTAGACACCTTAGACACGATAGTATTTTTCAAGTTTGGAATGTATCTTCTCTGAAATTCTTGTTCGAAAGTTTAAACAAATTTATTCACAGACATTTGAAGTGATTTTATTTCTCTCATCTATTTATGAAAACTCCCGATAGCTGAAATAATAATAACAAATAACTCAACAATAACAAGTACGGTTGAATGAACATAATTGGTTTCGAAGTATTATAATATAAGGAAATGAAATTTCTTTTGATTGGTTGTGCGTAGTGCGTATGAGAGACGAACTCGCATTTTCAAAAGGAAGGCAATTACTCAGAATAGGATACTCCAATAATTATTTTCCTTCGTAACTTTTCCTTTTGCTACTGAAGCCTGAAAACAATTCAAAGAAACCTGAAATCATTTTATTTCAGCGTAATGTAATATAATACAACAACAAAGCGTATCTTTGCTTACAAACGCGTGCAAAGACGGAAAATTTTTACATGGTAATCCATTCCAAAGAAAAATGGATTTTGTTGTTGTTGTATTTTTTAGTTTTTCGTCTAACGTAAGCATTGGTAACTAGGGTTATCTGATCAGAATGGTCGAAGGTATCATCGTGTCATCGTTAATGGAAAAGTTTGGTAAATATTGATTACATCAATTAGAACTTACCGTCTCCGTTTGCGAGACTGTCCTTATTAGCCCGTAATGGGTGAAATCCAGTTTTTGTCACACTAAAGATCATGTTTATAAAAATTAGCTGGTTAAAGTTGTAAGCATAACCATCTTTTAACATTGCATTATCAAATCGTGTACACTAAATTTGTTTAATAAATCTTCAGAATATAATCTTATTTCAACAGAGATGATATTCATAAAAGCATTTTTTTCATTAAGCGTCATTACGTACTTTTTGCTACTAAGCATTGAGTGTTATGAAGTTATGTGGGTATAATATTCTTGTGTCCTAAATTTCCCATTTGTTGGCGCAGAAATGTTTTTGTGATAAGTAAGTAAATACGTATTACGTATAGGTTTCATGATTTCCGTTCCGTCACTACCTTTAGAAAAAGCTAATAGCCTTTTTATTACAAATTGTCATTTATCACACCTAAAAGAAACCGTTACGGATGAAAAAAATTTTAAAAACTCAGGGATTATACATTACACAATTTAAAAAAAAAAGCGTCGAACTTAAAAATATTTTCTCTCTAATATATGGTTACTTAACAACATATTTCTATGATAAATGGACATTTTATAACGCCATCATGCTGCATAAAACTTAAGGCGTTGCATAAAACAAGTATAAATTTTGATATTTAGAAAAACTAAATAATGTAAATTTTAAGTAGAATAAGCGTATTTTTGTATGTTTTCTCAATTCCCACCACTACATTCACTACCTGTAACTTTTTATTCCTTTCTTCTTGACCATACACCTGAAAAACACTAAAAAGGTCATAATCGTCATAAATAATATACTATTCATTTAAAAGGGTAGATATTTTATTTATTTCAGAATTTCGACACTTTATAAAAAACCTTCTTTATGCGGATTTATTTTTTATTTGCCTACATAGAATAAAGTTGAAAATAGTGTTTGGATATAATGCTTTAAAAATAATAGTTATTGATAAATAACGTATAATCGATTTACCATTTAATGACAGAAATTTAACACAGTAAAAAATGTAACTTTAAAAATATTTAATTTAATAAATTCAACCTGAGATCCTATTTTGTTTTGGGTAAAATTATTAATTTATTAAATAGTTGCTCATTACTACCACTACTGCTTTTCCGTTACCCGCACCCAATGGTGCATAGGGTGCTGCATTGGTACACCAAGTGCAGTGTATCTTGATCATTCTATTCCATAATCAGTCTTACGCTTCACCTTACCTGTCCAGGGTATCACATAGTTGCTCATCAGTCATACATAATTTAATTACTACGGAATTAGTCATAACTATAATAAGTGTATTGATTAATAAATCTCATTAAGGATAATTATATTTTTCTATCCGTTATATTTTTCTTTTTGTATAATGTAAGGTGAACAATTATATACTTACCTGAACCTTGCATGAATGCCAATCGTCACTATCTTGTGAAGTATTAATTAATACCGGATTTACAAAGAAATCTAATGCCCTACATATTCTCAATAGGTACTTGGTAGGTCAATAGGAAAGTTTCACCTAAGGATTTCAGAATAATAACGTATAATTACTTTAATACAATTTTTTAAAGAATTGCTACGTTTTTGTAAAAAATTCTTATTAAGAAATCGTAGACAAATTGCGAATTACGTATAATCGGACGTCATGCTGTATGATATAATATTTTTTTATGACAAGTGCTTTAGATATTTCGTATGTTTTTGTTTATATGAAGTTGAAATGTGAGAAAAAAGCTACCAAGAACTCTTAAATTATTTACCAAATAGAGACATTATGTTTTTAGAAAGAATTGAAAAAATTGAATGCTTAATTGAAATTATTTTTTAATTATTGTAAGCAAATAAAGTTAAAATTTTACATATTTTCACTTTTTTAGTTAAAATCTCTAAGAAAACAGAAAATTACTAATAAAAATACGATAAGATAATATATATATATATGTGTGGAGCAAGCTTCAAATTCAATGGTACCCTCATTATTCATCCCTGCCAGAAATGGCATCCATACCCTGCTCATCATCATACCATATCCGCTCCCTATGTGGAGCATATGGAATCCACAAACTGCCTCCAGGCCAAGCGATCGGCCACCAGCTCCCGTGCATCCTCCCAAGTCAAGTCCACGTCCTGCAGCTCTGACACAAACTGCCGAAGAATTGTATTACTTAATTACGTATCAATATTTTTGGCTGTATTAAAGGACCATAAGTACACATGACATGTGTTATAATCGCCACAATCTCACATATGTACATGCGTTATATATGTATTGTACATATCCTAGTATACGGGCGAAGATCCCGCCCGAATGCCTTAATCGGATCCCGGGGTAGCAGGAAATTCCCGGGTGTTTGACGGCTCGGCATCTCATCTCGCGACCCACCAAATGAACCACCCCCCCCCACCTCCCCTCCCGCCCTGCCCCGCCCTCCAGAGCGCCCCGCCCGCCCTTTGAATAAGGCGGGAAATTACTCCGTGGAATTCGCCCAACTTGTAAAAACTAGAATATCGATTTTACTCGGTCAAAAACCGGCCGGAATAAATTTATAGCGAAATGAAAATGGCCGACTTGTATTGGCTACAGAACGGGCACCGTAAATCGCTAAACCGTTAATTTTAAAAAATGTTACAGAAATTACCGTTAAAAGTTACCCGTATACGTTTGTATTTTTCTTTGATCCAATATAAAATAAAATTACAAGCATAACAACATCGTACGTACAATAATTGTAAATCATAAATTATGTACCTGTTCATTTATTTAATTTACTTTTTGATTCTCTACTTTCTTGATTGATGTTGCAAATTTCCGTAAAAGAAGTTTAAACGAAAAATTCATTCATTCACTATACCATATCCGCTCCCTATGTGGAGCATATGGAATCCACAAACTGCCTCCAGGCCAAGCGATCGGCCGCCAGCTCCCGCGCATCCTCCCCAAGTCACGTCCCGCAGCTCTGACGCAAACTGCCGACGAATTGTCAACAGTGGACGACCGGGACGCCGAGAACCTGATGCCTTGTAAAATAGGCAAGCATGGTTAAGGCTCTCGGGAGGCATAAGCAGTATATGGCCCAGCCAGCCGAAACGCCTTCGCCGGATGACAGTAGATACCAAGGGTTGCTGTGTCCGTTGCCTCACCTCTGTGTTCCTTACAAAGTCAAACCACCGCACACCTAAAATTCTTCTAAGACACCTATTCTCAAAACTTAGTATTCTGCTGTCTTGGGCCCTAGTTAGGTGCCACGATTCGCAGGCATAGAGAAGAACAGGACAAACGAAAAATTTGTATTAGTGAAAACGTTTATATTATATCCCCAATCTTAAATTTTGACTCCTGATAAATTTTCATGAAATTTATGGATTTACCGTGGATATTTAAATTAAAAATATTATCAGCCTATTTTCAAAACCCAAAATAATCTATCAACCTCTTGTCGAGAAAGGAGAAAAATAAAATAAATCTTTCCTAATACCAATTTATTTCGTGCGACTATAGAAAATATGTCATTCAAATGTTTTTCAGAACCGTTCTGATTTGATTTGAACGCCGTAAAATGCCTCAATTTTTCTTTTCATCCTCGGATCTCAGACAAACAAATAAAATAATATTACTAACAGAAAACATCCACAGCAGACGATAAAATCAATATTCAGTGTTTTCGAGTTAAGGTTATCAATTCCCAAAGCTCAAAGCCAGTGAGCAAATAATATAGTTGGCAGTATATTTTTCTAGTACTTTTCTTGTAGGTATATTTTTATAACAAACTAAAATTGTATGCAAAAAGCACAATTAACTTTTTTTAAATTTTTCGTTAAATAGAGAAAAAGTACCGAATTTCAAAATAATTTTCCACCATTTTTTCTGTTGTCATTTACAATTTTTTTAGATTAAATCCTTAAGAAAGTTACACAGTGAAAGCCCCACCCTTTCCATAGACTTTTTTAAAGACTATTGAGTCTTTTTTCAGTCCAGCACAACTCAGACTTCAGATTTTTTAAAGCTAATCCGCGAAATTTAATAGATTCAGTTTTAACTGGAAAAAGCGGAAGAAAAGGAGGTTAAATACGCGACCAAATGCTTTCATTGCCCCTATCACTGTCTCGGCTCTAAGATTGTCATAAACACATTCACCCCAACCTGCTCAAGGAGCTGGCCCAAATTTACAGAGATAGGGATATTAGTAAGTTACATAGAAGAGAGACAATCTTTGGTATTTATGATCATCCGGTGAAGGTGTTTCGGCTAGTTGGGCCATAATGCCATATGCATCCCGAAAGCCTCAACCATGCTTGCCTATATTAAAAGGCGTCAGGTTCTCGGCATCCTGGACGTTCACTGTTGACAATCCGTCGACAGTTAACATCAGAACTACGGGACGTGAGTCTGAATTTGGAGGATACACGGTAACTGTCAGCCGATTGTTTGGCTTGGAGGCAGTTTGACGCTTCAACTATATGCTCCACATCGAGACCATATATGGAAGATAATGATGTTGAAATCGATTTTATTTTATTTATTTACGGAAAAATCCATTTTAAATACATAGTTTAAGCATAAAAAGGGATAACAAGCAGTAAAAATAAGTGACAGAACATTAAATTGGTAAGGTTAGACAGTTAGAATAAAATGTGGACACACTCAAGACAGGATCGTTTATGTCTTGATAGACTTACACCGAAGAAGTCTAGATCCCGTCGTCTTGAGTTTACAATACGACACAATCGAGACAATGGGGCATGAAAACCATAGTTAGTTTTGTGGTGACTAAAGAACAGCACGTCATTATTTCTCAACCCACGGACTGGAATACAAAGTCACTTGAGTCAGTAAAGATGGTGCATCTATCATGCCATTTAGCTATTTAAATATGAAAATGGAATCAATGTTAGATCTACGCTTTTGAAGACTAGAGATTCTCAACATTGACTCCATATCTTCATAGGTGTAATCACTCTCGGTAGGCGGTGTTGCACCGATTCGATATGTTTGACACGGCCTACATAGGAAATATTTAATATAAAAATAATGTGAAACTATTTCCAAGAATAGTTTCCAATAACACTGCCTCTTTAAAAATTGAAAGATTTCAAAGTATTCCTTAGTAATTGAAAATAAGAAATACGTACAATACGTTATTTCATTTTTCTTTCCCGTCTCACGTGAAAACAGTTTACGGGGCAACGTTGCTGAGCGATCATTTTGCACAAAGGGGTGACTGCTATCATATATTAGGCAATAAAGGCTGCTGATAAGGGTGGTAACATCCCTGTAGCCTCCCTCTCGTGACGTCATGACACGTCATAAAGTAAAACATACCAAGAGCTCTCACGAAACCCGATCTCAAAATAAAAACAATAAAAATGGATCCAAGTACGGGTTTCTGTATAACGAACGAACACAATCAGAAGCGAAATTACGTTTTTTTTTATTTTACGTTTTACTGACAGGTCTGAATATCTAAAAACCATTCCTTTGTACGGAGACAAAAATAAACGTAAAAAGCTCACGAGTCGTTTTGAATCAATCTCGCGTCAATATCAGAATATTCGTGTTTTTATTTTATTTTTTTTGAAGCATGCCTTTTGCAGTTTCCACGATAAAAAAACACACTCGCCCAGTGGCGTATACGACACGTTACGATAAAGGTTTTTTTTATAAACGCTAACATCAATATACAAAATGCTTTCTTTTTATAATTTTTATCAAAACCAAATTCTTCATTTATTTTCAGTTTATTAGCGGGTTTAAGTCAAATAAGCTTAACTTATCTTTTACAATACAGTAATTATAATAAATTTAATTTATGAATATCTAAAAAATACAAAAATTATTTTGTTACAGATTCACACATTGCCATCCAAAAAGTCAGCGTCCTAAAAATACGTAAGTAAATATAAAAAAAACACGTTATTAAGAAAAACGATTCTAGAAATAGAAATATTAAAATATAATTACATTAATGATCGAGATACACTGCACATGGTGTGTACCAATGCAGTGCCCTATGCACCATTCGGTGCGGAGTGGAAAACCAGTAGTAACTAGTAGTGTAATTAATAGGTCCATATTTTAACATTTCTTTGACGAATAAACAATACCGCCCAAGCGACATACGTTCAAAAATCACTTTTTTATAAAGTTCAAAAATCATTCAATTTAGTTCTTTATATTATATTCGGTATATAATCATTCATAAAATCCCCAATACCTTTAATCTTTTTTTTATATTCTCGTACCTGACTAATCGGAATTAATATTATTTGGTAGTCTGCTTATAAACGATGTAAATAACCTTCAATTTCAGTTAATACTACTCATTTAATATTATTCTAAACACGTGCAAGGTAAATGCGTCCTTGAATACAAACGTTATTGTCTGACGGAACAGGACGATAAGCACAAAGTTCTGATGGAGAAATCTTCATTTCGAACCCTCCGATATGCATACCGCACGGGAAAGAAAATATGTTTCTCCTCTACGGTTTCTAACACCGTACATAGTGGAGAATGAAAAACGAGGGGAAATACGAGGATTTCTCGTTATGGTTATGTGCTTAACCCCCGTAATAGTCCGTATGTATGCTCAAGACAGGTACAGGACAAAAGCTTCTGAGGACATCTTGATTTAATTCTCATACTCAAGCAAGTACAGATATCGTAAGTCCTTTGCTAAGGCTGCATAAAGAGAAGAGATAGCTATCAATAAATTACAAGGACTTCTGAGTTTTGAGAATAAGTGTCTTAGAACAATATTAGGTGTGCGGTGTATTGACTTTGTAAGGAGCACAGAAGTGAGGCCACGGACACAGCAACCCTTGGTATCTACTGTCATCCGGCGAAGGCGTTTCGGTTGCTAGGCCACATACTACGCATGCCTCCCGAGAGCCTTAACCATGCTTGCCTATTTTACAAGGCATCGGGTTCTCGGCGTCTTGGTTGTCCACTGTTAGCAATTCGTCGGCAGTTTGCGTCAGAGCTGCGGGACGTGGACTTGACTTGGGATGATGCACGGAGCTGGCGCCGATCGCTTGGCCTGGAGGCAGTTTATGGAATCCATATGCTCCACATAGGGAGCGGATATGGTATGATGATGAAATTACAAGGAATTACTCAATAATAATTATATATGCGGCCTCCGCCTCCGTAGCGTAATGGCTAATACGCTGGGATCACTATATGGATTGGTTTGATTCCTGGTGAGACTAAACTATTATCTTCTAGCTTTAGTGTTAGTGATGTGTTTTGTTTTCGTTATTGGGGTCTCCCTGTCTGTTAAAGCTATTAAAATAATAATAAAATAAAAATAAAGTTTTTGTTATCAGCTTTTATAAGGCGACGTTAAAGCTTTTTGAAGCACAAAACTTTTTTTAATACGTTAGTAATAATTCTGAAAAAGCTTCTGAAACCTGAAAATATTACCCTATTCCCATCACGCGCAAAACTTTTGGGATTTGTATTCTATATTTTGTTTTCAATTCATTTCAACGAACATTTTTCAACTGGGGAATTATTATTAACATCCAGGGCATAAAATTGTTTGGAAAATAAGTTGAACTGAAATTGTGTACCAAGTGCGCATACATCTCAAAAAATTTAACATTAAATTCTCATTCTTTAACTATCGGTTCTCGATATTAAAAGCTCTTCTGCTTTTACAACCTAAATCTAAAAGGCTGTTTCTATTTTTTAAATTAATTTTATTTTACATTATATAAATATTTTTTTAGATATGTTTTTAAAAAAAAAATTGTTAACATATATTATAGGGGACTGTTATCATAATATTGGAAGGTACTTATTATTACAAGACGTCTATTTTTAAAAAAACTACATCCACATCGGTATAGCTATTTTAACTAACTAACACGCCACTTCCAGGATTTAGAACGCCATACCACACTGTCCTGACATATCTCTTTGCTCCTCTACATTATAGATCTTCTCATGCACATACGCCGATTATTCCGACCTTTCACATGTCCGCTTGTCAAGTACTTTCGTTTCTGGTCATATGCTATGTCTTTACTCGGCCTTCCTCTCGCTTTCTACATCCAGGCACACATCCATTTAAACTTCTTTTTAGCCGTTTGTTACATCACTAGTTCGCTCCAACATGACCAAACCATCGTAAAAGCCCTTCCTTAATTTTGTCGATAATTGCTATCTCAGCCTTGCACTCTGCTCTAAATTTGACATTTACCACCACCTATTTTTGTACCTATTTCGATTTATATTTTCATAACAACTGTCGAAATAATGTTTTTGAGTTTTGTTACAAATACTTTAACAAATTTCCAGTAACTGCTTCCTAATGGTGCCATAGAGCACTGCTTTGGTGAATTTTATATTTTTTTAAACCCAAGGGAAATTATCGTTCTTTAGACAAAGAAAACCCATTTTAAATATCGCTAAAATTAAAAATATTTTGAAAAAAACATGTAAATATTTCTTTTTATTTCATTTCTTCAAACTTCAAAAATTTTTTTCTCGTTAAGGGGAAAAATTTTAAAATGTTACCCTAATGGGTGAAATCCAGTTTTTTTTAGTTAACCCAAAAAATTTTTTGGGGACCACCACTTTCCAAAAACCCCGCCGGGTCACCCCAATCAATTAAACTTTTTCGGGTTAAAAATTAGTCTAGGTAAAAAAC
>JAGVSP010000829.1:0-107128 GCA_022494985.1 Micrasema minimum
ACCTAAATGAAATGATCAAGGTACACCGCACTTGGTGTACCGATGCAGTGCCCCATGCTCCATTGGGTGCCGATAAGGGAAAGTAGTAAGTAGTTGTAGTGGAAAGACACAGAGCGGCCGAGCCATTGCGCATTGTAAGAGACTTTCCTTGATAAATTTTACTTTTACTTTTGTTTAAAACTGAGGATTTCCGTTAACCAGTTAAGTATAATATTTGATGTTAATGAAACAATGTAATAAACGTGTGTTTCATCAATATTTGCTTTGGAATGATCCGTCAATATTCCTAATAAGCCGGACACAACCACTCTAACTGCCGGACATTCATGACCTCACCCGGTGACATGCATGTACAATGTACAACACAATACACGTGAATGCATTGAGATCTGTTCTGAATTCAAAACAGTGATTAACACTGATCTTCTATTTAGGACTAGAGCTATGTAGCCCACTCTAATTACCCCAAAACTAAGCGTTTGCCTTAACTAATTCTGACTTAAGCTCACTAATTTATCTTTTTACCCCTTTTTTGTGTTCAATAAATCATCTCTTACAAGTTAAATATTGTTGAAACAATAAAATATAATTATAATCTACCTAATTTGCCCCAGTATTTGTATAATTGGGCTGACGCATGGCGTACACACTCACACTTTTTTTACCTATACCTATTAATTTTTTCACTTAAAAAAAAAGCAATATACTGATTTTGTAGTAAATTTAATGTTCTACAATTTTAGTTATTAGCATTTTTATCGTGCGAGGTACGGTTTACGAGGTGTAAGTCCGTTTCCGAGGCAAAAGATGTTGACAGGAAAAAATCAGTAAAATATGTAATTTTTCAAATCAGATTATTTCGAAAACTATAAGAGATACTTAAAAATTTATAAAAACCAATTTTATAGAAGTTTCAGTGTTCTATTACGTTTTCATACAATTATTTTTGATTGGGTTAAGCGTTTTTGAGTTTTTTTTGAAAAAACAAAAAAAAGACCCATTTTTTTCTAGTTTTTTGAAAATCCTGACTTAAGCTCACCTCCTATTCATCCGGACTTTTGATGCAACCTTCCCTGGACATCACTAAACAACATAAAAAGAGAATCAATAACATCCGAATTAGTTAAGGCAAAAAACCTAATTTGACTGGGCTAATGGTTCATTTGGCTGATTGTTGTCATTCGTGTTTTGGAAACAATGAAATTAATTGCATATTATAGAATCTTGGTTCGATTTCCAAGGGGTCTATATTAGGTATGTAATGTTAATTTATGTGTGGTTCTCCTAGTACCGAAGGTTGACACATAACTCCCATTCATTTTGCAGGAGACGAAAATTGTATTCATTTTTGTAGAAAGTGTTAGTAGTCATTGTTACAATGTGTATTAGTTTGTTTCTCAGTTAAAGTGGTTAGTCGCGGAATCAGATGGTCCCAGGTACAAACAAATAAATATTTCATGTTGACCCCCTACGGGAATCGAACCCGCGACTATGCTACGAGGCGGACAAGAATGAAATATTAGTAAGAGCAATTACTACCTAGCTGTACTTGTTTAACCTTCCATGACGGTGACAAAACATCCATCTACTTTGCGTTGCATTTACTTAACCATCTTTTAACACTTGAGTACTCGCTACCGGGTCTGTCAGACCCATTCGATTAAGTTATAAGAAATATTTTTTAAAATTTTAAAAATCTCATGTTTCTGCTTTCAGTACTTTCAGTACAAACGAACGTATACCCTATCTGCTCCTTACAGTTTCAGACATTGTCATCACAGTTTTGGTGTGTTACCGACATTTTAAGTGGTTAATTGTACCCAGTAGCGGGTAAATACATACACATTACTTTTAATCCGCCTTTTGAAAAGTATAAATCGTACGTTTTGTATAATTTTTGCATTAAAAATTCATGCAAATATTTTGACAATTTGACATCTCAACAGAGACGAGAAGTTTGGATGGGAATATGGATATCTAGGCGTTTACAGGGATTATGACCAGTCATTGGCTGGGTTGAGTGGCCACTTGATGTATTACAACATTCCCCATTTCCCCTAGTATTTGATACCCATATCGTGACGTTTCACATGCGGAACACTCTCTGTCATCCATTGAGAAAATTGCTAAGCATTTTAGCAGAAACCTTTGTGATTACAAGTGAGATTCTTACTGAATTATTTCACCTACTAGGAAACGCCTGAAGACGACTCTTCAATTTGTTATGCTTATAACTTTTACCAGATAATTTTTATAAACAACATTGTGAGTGTGTCCAAATACTTGTGTACAAAAGCTGGATTTCACCCATTACGGGCTAATAATTACAATTTGACATCTCAACAGAGACGTAATGGGTGAAATCCAGTTTTTGTCTACACAAGTATTTGGACACACTCAAAATGTTGTTTACAAATAAGTTAAATATGAAATGATCCAATATCAACATAAGAAAATAAAACATTTTTTGTACAGTACTTGGACGCCTTCCATAAATCGCATCCTTAGGGAATTATCTCATTTATGTATAAACTAAAAATATAAAGCGAGGCCGCATTCAACAGTATGAAAGATGTTCACTCGGTTTAAAACAAAATCCGCCTGCATCACACCTGTTCTCCTCTATGGCTGCGAATCGTGGCACCTAACCAGGCCCAAGATAGCAGACTTCTGAGTGCAGAGAATAGGTGTCTTTGAAGAATTTTAGGTGTGCGGTGCGGTCGGTGGTTTGACTTTGTAAAGAACACAGCGGACACAGCAACCTTTGGATCTTTTCTACATAAAGGTGACCTCTTGAAGTTGGCGTTCTCAGAAAGTGTAACACCCTGTTAGATTAGTTTCACAAGGAACTTTTTTTTTTTATTTTTTTTTATTTATTTTATTCATAATTATACAAGATATTTTAGCATACATAATATTGCATTATTGTTCCCGCAAAGCCGGGGCTTGTCTGCGGGTTACATTATTACTTTTTTTTTTTTTGTTTTTTTTTTTTTTTTTTTTTTTTCTTTCTTATAGTATAGTATACAATGATTTTTAAAGGTGGTTACACACATTAATTGTTGATAGATATTTGTTTAATGTACACTTCACTGATGGTATCACTATCTGTTTTTTAATACGTTTTTTATTATTTTTTTGAATTTGTTAAGATTTTTTTCTTCGCGATTTTCATAAGTTAATAAGTTAAATAATCTCGGGATTACACTCTCCATTGTTCTGTATCCATAGTAATTTTTCTGTCTGGGTACACTGAGTTGTTGCGCCGAAACTTGCCGAGTAACAATTTGGTGTGTTACCCTTTTGTTTATAGTTGCAGTCGAGGAAATGATCTGTCATTATTTTGTACTGACACATTAGCACATTGTTATTTTAAAATGCGCGTTAGCTTTGTTTTAATCTGAAACTTTAGACCGTAAACGAGTATGTGAGTAATGTTTATTTACTTGTTCATTAGTGTGAGTGGGAGGCAGGGATGTAGGGTGGCGAGGCAAAATCGCGAGGTGTAAATTCTCCCGGAATTCCCCAGATAACGCTGGAAGACATCTTCACCCCCCCCCCCGCGCCCCTGGGCCTGAGTCGCGGATAAAAGATTAAATTTCGCTTGTCTATAAAGGAAACTCCAATCACGGAAAATTATAATCTGCTTGAAAGTTTCTTCGTTCCTTACGTAAAATGCACGAGGAGTTTTCTGTACGTATTTCAGTTTATGATATTACTTTCGCAAAAAATATTTTACGAGTGATACCTTGGACTGGCACTGAAGTTCATCTTGTCTGTATGGTTAAGATAAAATGCAATTGGTGTACCGATGCAGCGCTCTATGCACAACTGGGTGCGGATAAGGGAAAGTAGTAGTAGCAGTATTACTTGAAATGGATGACCGTCCAAAAAACGAAGACACTGTGTGTAAAATAATATTTTTGTCCATAAAATTTATAACAGGGCCTTCCAGCGGTTTGTTGGGGCCTGGGTGCTGCGTTGGGAAGACTTGAGGTAACCAGGTGTGTTGCTTCGGGCTGCCGTCCTGTGCCTTGCTCCTTGGTGGGTTAGAGGCGAAGTCGGTGTTTTGTGCCGTCCTTTCCCTACGGGGGTGCTTTGAGTCGGGGATCCCCCTTTTGTCTCCGCTGTCGGAATCCTTTCCTTGGGTGACTTGTACTCGATGTTTTTTCAACCATGTCCTTTTATACACCTTTTTTTCTTATGTTCTTTTGTATTGTTTTGAGCTTTTACGGCATATTTTGTTGACTGTATTAATTTGTATCCTCGTTTTGTATGTTCGCATTAAAAAATAAAAAATAAAAGATAATTTCGATATGGAGACACTGAGGGATCGTGAGGGTGGCGGCATCATGATTTTCTTTTGACTTGATCGATGCTGTCGCCCTCTTGACTTAACTTCACTCGGAAACTTTGGCCCTGCAATTTGCTTATGCATTTGCAACAGCAAGAATTTAAAGTCCTGCATAAAATAGCGTGACTGACAGAGAGTCCCCAAGGACTCTATAACAGTCGCGGGTGGAGGTGGCACGATCCCTCAGTGTCCATAAAATTATTGTAGAATTTTCTCTTCTAAAATGTGAATGACTAGCAGAATCCCAAGTTGGTTTGAAAATTGTTCATTTTCTTAACAATCCCCTGTTTCATGTAAAGGACTTTATATACACAAAGGATTCCCATATAAAACAGTGAATAAAAAACAAATTTTTAATAATCATTTATTTAAAAAATAATGTGGAACATATTGGCATTTAAAGTTTAGGGTTATTGATTTATAGGAAAGCAATCTATGATGTACCTAACTGTAGTTTCAAAAGTTACAAGTCACAATTCAATCTGACAAGCGGATAATATTATATTTACACTAATATAATAGCGTTTGTCCATAGGATATGGTCCATTTCGAATGTATCGAAAATAAGGGGCTTTATACTAAAACTGCATAACTTTTATGTGTAATAGCGTAAAAAGGCGCATATAACCATTTTAATAGACCGATACGTGATTCATTATTGTTTTATAATTCATAATAATATTTAAAGATAAATAATTAGCGTTACGCGGCCTAGTAACATAAAAACAAATCTGTTTTTGGAGAAACAAAACTATAATAATTTTTCTAAGGGTAAGTTGTGCAACATGTGCAAATTTCTGTTCAAAAATATCTAATTGAATGAATGTAGGTGTAGGTATCTCCGAAATGGGCCATTTCTTTCAGGACGTTAATTTACAGTTAGGATAGACATTTTACAATTATTTCCATCAATCACAGTTCAATGTCAAATAATTAAAAAAACATCTTAAAAATTATCTAAATTTAGGAATTAGAGAATGCCTTTTGCGATTTATAAACGCACAGAGAGGACTAGGTGATCCAATTATTAATATTTATCGTAATGTAATAATTAAAAAAAGCTTATTTACAATATTTATTCGCTTTATTTATTGTGAAGCCCGCACAGGAGAAGTAGATGAAAAATACAAGGTGAGATGTTATTATTCGATAATAAATTACTCGAAAAATAATTTACAAAATTTATATGCAAGTTCTTAAGTTCCAAAATAATCTAGGAGTTATGGCGCTGTACAATAATTTTTCTAAAAATTTCCATTCATTGAAATTAATAAAAAATAGTTAATGAAACGTAAATGTAGGCATGTACTGTATGTATATTAGGAATAACATTATAATATGATATAAGACAAATTTTGAATGAATTTTTAAGAAAACGATATTTATAATATGTACAATTCTATATATTATAATATTATCCTAAAGATACCTTATAATTATTTAAGATTCAAGTTGATACAAACACGGCTTATACATTAATCATATTTTTGTGCCCGTTTTAAACGTCATATTCATTTTATAGTATGCAGATAGTAAATGGGGAGATTCAAGGAAATAGGTCAACACACGAGCTACCGTTTTTAGCAGGAAAAATATATTTTGAGGTCCAGTCGTGTGTCTATTTAAAGATTATCCACACTCATAATATTTGGGGAAATTATTTTGTTAGGGGCACAATAATACTTGAGTTAAACTGAAAATAATATAATTTATATATGTTGAGAAACTTAATTGATGATCAGAGATGAGTTCTTTTTGCGTGTCAAAATATCAATAAAAAAATTAATTTTAAAATGTACATTTTTACAGTAGTTTTAAACATTGGGTACTCATATGTGGCGTTCCGCACAAAACTCCATTAGGAATACCATCTACCATAGTTTGCCGATATTCCTATAATATACATTGTGAAACATAACTCGCGGCACAACCAGAAAACTGGTGAATCTACGTCATATTTGGAGTCGAATGCGTAATATGACTTTTTAAACTGACCTTGAATTTTTTTTCTCTTCTCACAAAGTTTTCTAGTACCTACCGCAGAATAGGAAAATTTGCACTAAATCTTATTAAAATGCGGGTTTTGATATTGTTTTCTTTATGAATAGTATTAATTTGACTAAATTTAAAGTAAATTTAAGTAAATTATATTTGATAACAAATTGTAAAAAAATATCGAAAAAAAACAACTTTTCTCAATTTTCATGAAAACTGTCAAATAAATGTTTTTTTTTTACGAAATCTTCTCCAGTTATGATGTACTGCTTTCCCGCTTGTACCGCGAGTTTTGTTACATGGTGTATACTACATCACTTTACTATAAAACAGGAGATCGGAAAAAATGGTGGTATCCCGTTGAAACAGCCAGTCAGTTGACTCATCGCTCATTATTTGTACAACTTTATAAACATTTTTTTATACTTAACTTTTTAATACGACAAAATCAAATAATCACCTTAAATTATTTACATGTTCATAACGCTTTTCAGGAAACTAAAAATTTGAAAATTACAATCAGAAAACCAAAAGCATTAAAATGAATTTACACAAATACTGAATTTAAATCAATCTCGTTCGCTGTTGATGAAAATTGTTGGTGCCACGTAATAAATTCAAGGTTAAGAAGTCTGTTATTATTCGTTGAATCCTAAATTATGTGTTTATTCATACGTACTTTTACGGAGATGAAGTTTTCGGAGTATTTTATAGTACTAAGAATTACTTTGAAAAATAATTTGGATGTTAGGAATTGAACGTTTGCTTATAGTTTCAGTCTCTGAATTATTAAAAAAACAGAATGTAAGTTTTTTATTCACAAAAATATTTGGATAGATGTAGGAATTCATGCTTAAACAAGTGTAAAATCTTTCTGTTTTGCATTAATTTTATATTTATTTATTTGTTTACCTCTCTCGAGGATTTTTACAACATGAAAACTATTAAATTACGAATAACATTCAACTCCATAGATATTTCACAAGTCAGTTTAAGGTAAGTAAAACTTAAATAACTGATCAGTATCAGTACTGACGAATGAGGCATAGTAACGAAACAAGAAATAATTAAACTAAAAAATGCTTACAATTCGAATCCGATAATATTATATTAGTACCTTAAAGAGCTTTGCTAATATTTCGATATGGATCGAGATACTGAAAGATCGTGACGTATATTTATGTCAATACGCTAGTAAAAATATAAAGCTGAAAGTCATAGCGTGAGCTAAGTTCAGAATACGTAAATAAATTCAAATTGTATGGCTGAAAATCAGTCATGAACGGGTCTAACCGAGATCGAGTTCATCTACATTGATTTAGGCTAGATTTCTATCACAACTGTGATAATTTATATTCAGAGCTCAGCTTGTTTGTTGTGCGACTGTGACGTTCAGCTCAAGAGTCTTTTGTATGATAATAACACAATGCACTGATTCAAAGTAATCTGGTAGCATCCATGTTGAAACTATTTGCATAGTTATCGTGAATAAAGGTATCTAGGATCTGTTTGGTGAGATCCAGTCTGTTTTGGATGTCTCTTAGGTATACCACAAGTTGCACTTTAGTGGCTACAAATCTCTTGAACTGCTCCTTGAAGTCTTGGCTCAGCAGAGAGGAGAGAGTTTCTGCTAGGGTCAGGCCTCTGGAGTCGATACTCTCCTTGAGACGCTTGGCTTCCTCCAACTGGTCTGCTAGCTTCTCTTGCTTAGACATCAGGAGTCTCTGTAACAAGAAGAAAAAAAGGTCAGTTCACATTGAATTCGCGTTAATTAATGTTACAAGAGTAACAAGAAACATAATCTGAGATGTTTCATGTACCCATATACATAATAATGATTATTTCATTTTATATCCCTACAGAGATAAAGTAGATTTTTTCCCGAATTCAGGAATATGGATTGGCTGGGTTAAGTGGCCACTTTACGTACTACAACATTCCCCATCCCGCTTATCAGCGAATATCCACACCAAGTAACATTTTTGATTTTGTATATATGTTACGAATCGAAAACCATTCACCAGCGCGTAACTAGCTCCATCTATGCACTGTTGTTGAAGTTAAGTATTTATTAGAAAATTACTTCATTTTTGTAACTAAGACTCTGACCGAGTTAAATTAATTACTAGTAATCGCCTGCAGATGACTCTGCGATTTATTTGACTTATATTTAGACCAGGAATTTTATACAACATTTTGGAATTTGGATTTTGAAAAAAAATCTACTTTATCTCTGTAGGTATATAAAATGAAATATATACCTACTACCAAAACACACCCAAAATGTTGTAGTAATGATGAAATAAACGCATTTTACTCATTAAAAGATGAAAAACGGCAGTATAAATGCACGGTGATTAAAATAAAAATCACAATGAAAACAAAAAAAGGACGATGCTTTTTCACACTCAATTCAAAATATGATTAGGTAGTGTAAACCGACGCTCAATTGGTAGAAATGGATAAATCGGTAATATGGGATTTTTATTCCCAGAATTGATAAAGCTTGAGCAACATTATTTATTAATCCCAAGAACTTTTTCTTTACGCATTTTGATCATTCAGGATATACCGATATTTTTGTGGCGATTTTTTTGTCATCTAAAAAATGAAACTTGTAATATCGATATTTTTATAAAGATACACAAGTGGGCGAGGACACGTATAATATATTGAAGAGGACCTCAGAAGATGAACGACAATGCAGATCTATGCTGTCACCCGATCCATAGCATTGAGACTACGAAGAAGATCTGCATTCTTAGCAATATGTAACTTTGACATCACTATTGTTATTATTATCATTGTTGTCGTACAACCTCTTGGAAATGAAATTATACTAATAACCAACAACACCTAGTAATTTCAAAACAATTCTCAATCGTAATGAACCAACACTTCAGGAAGCAAATCTAATGGATATAAGACGAATATATTTATTACAATGTTTAAATTATGTACTGTATACTATATGCACCAAAACTTTTTTACTAGAAGCTCACATAGGTCTAGTCAAAGAAGAAACCGAGTGCTAGAAATACCACATTGTAAATCAAGACTTGCTCAGTGACATGCACATTTTATGCCCCCAGTTTAATTCATTCTTTTTTAACTGGCAATAAAATGGCATTGTCAAATTTTCCTCATTTTTCATATTTTAAAAAATTAACACAAAGCTGGATAAATAGTGTGAATAATGTAGAATCATTCTTATTATAAAGTTAAACATCGCCATTATCTCTGTTACCTTATATTTAATAATTATTTCCTTATTTTTCTTTTTCTTGTGTAGTATTATTTTTTGGATATATTATTCTCCTATTCCCAAAAAAAAAACAAAATGTTCATAAATATATCAATATAGGGTAGGCAGAGAGGATAGAACGCCATACCACTCTGTCCTGACATACTTCCTTGGCGTCCTCGACATTCATACATCTTCTTATGCACATACGCCGATTATTACGACTTTTCACATGTCCACTTTCAAGTACTTGTCGTACTTGGTCATGCCATGTCTTTCTCGGCCTTCTTCGGTTTCTACATCCAGGCACACTTGCATTTAAACTTCTTTTAGCCGTTCTTTCACCTCTCATTCGCTCCACATGACCAAACCATCGTAAAACCCCCTCTTAATTTTGCCGATAATGCATATCTCAACCTTGCACTCTGCTCTTATTTCGACATTTGTACACCTATCATACATAGTCTTACCACACACTCGCCTGAGAGATCGCATTTCAACAGCATTCAGTCTACTTTTATCCTTCTTTTTCCAACAACACGCTTTATTAACATACATAAGGGTTGGTACCAGAACTCCGTTGTGTAGGTACTCCGTTGTGTTCTTATTTGCCACTATCGATTTCAAGGCACCATTAACTCTGTTTCCGGCAGTAACCCTTCACTCAATGTCTTTATCCACATTTCCGTCTCTTGTAAACATACGGTCGATATTAATCTGTCGAGCATGTAATATAATATCCATTCTTTTGTCCTTCAGACCAATAAAGTCGACAATTCCCGAGAGGTATGACAAAGTATTTCGGATAGTGTTTGTACTTTGTTTAGTATTGTTTCCAATATAAGGAGTAATCTGGACTTCCCGAACCCTTAAAATATTGGAAGGCAAAGAACAATTTCAGTATGTGCAAAAACTTGAAATATTTTTGTCGTTGAGAAAATATTGCTAATAAATGTGTACTCATTGTAAACATTTGTCATTCTATCAAATAAATTTTTGAAATTTTGATATGTGCGATAGTAGAATCGGTACCATAAATCGGCAGTTAAGAAAGCCAATACTAACACATAAACAAATAATTTGTGTGTAATATGAAGATATTTAAATGTGTTCGTAAAATCGCATGGCCTGATTGTTTCAAAGTTTTTCGCGCCATAAAAAGGCCAGAAAAAATACGGCTACCTATTTATTTATTCAATTATTAACGGTACAAGTACCTTTTACGAGTTAAATTTTTTAATTAAAAATTGTAGAAAATTTACATATATATTTGTAGGAATAGGTATATAGTCAAATATAGGAATATAAAGTAAACATACATGTACCTACCTACAAAAAAAATCATTATACAATAAGAAAAGAGTAACAGAATTTTAAATGGAATTCAATTTGTTAGACGAGACCTCGATTCTATCACTTCTATGTATCAATATTTATGTTACCCCTGTGTTTAGTTTCTTAAGTATTGCAATTTAATTTTTCTGTATTTTTCTGTATAAACATCTGTATTCTAATTTAGTGTCTTTTCACCAGTCGATGGGAGAACGTTACTCCCGAAACCAGGTAGTGTAGGTAAATTCTATTTTTATAGGATAAACCAATAGTAACACATAACAGTGTTTTATTTAATCATAATTCATTATGAAGTGTTACAAAGTGAATGCCGAATCAATCAACAAAATAAAGAAAACTTATTTATATTCTTTATATGTATATATAAATATGTATACCTTATAAAATATTAAAAAATAAGACAATACAAACACGCATCTAATCGATATCTAAAACGTGTGAAAATATCATTGCTCTAATGTTCATTTCCAGGGAGAAAATCGAGGAATACGATTGTATGGAGAAACTGGTTTGGTCACGTGACCTGGTATCCTCTTAAAGGAATAATTCGAATTATTTTATTCTTTGATTGCACCGCGTAATTTAAATCAAATGTTAAATATAAAATCTCATATTTTCACAATATGGTCACCCTATCAGCATTGGCTTTCTGAAGTGCCGATAAGTATACCGTTAGTAATCAAATAAGTCCTAGAGGCTTAACTTTTGGGTTTAAGGAAATCATAATATTTATGTGGAGCTAAGGAAATTGGATATATCCGAAATTAAGATTAAGTAAAGCGTGGGATGTATTATTATAATATACCTGTGTTTTATGCTGAGAATATTATTTATTATCTATATTAATTCTATTTGTGAAAACCTTTTATATATTTGCTAATGTTATTTACAACTATTGGTTTTCCTGTTGATAATAAACAAATAAACGCCTACATAAAAACCACGTTAAAGATATTGATTCAACATTCAGTTCATACAGATTAAGCATATTTAATTCAATTTTAAATTCTCGTTCGAGTGGAAATATATTGGTGAGTAATAAAATTCGATTTAGACTTTTTCAGTCATTACTTGAGACCTTTTCAATTATTTTAAAGCTGAACAATAATTTTAATGATTATTTTACAAATCACTTGAAGTATACTGCAGTAGGTTTCAGGTAATTGATATTATTTCGTTTGAAGATATTGCATTTACGAGTATAACTTAAACGAAGCGATGCGTCTGATATTTAAAATGCATCTGATGATATTTGAAATATGATTTTGAATTGAAACGCTTAAAATTATAAAAGTATAACAAATGAAAACGAAAATTCAAATAATGCCTTCGAATTCTTTTGAATTTTTATTCTATCGATACACGTTTCATAAATATTTTAAAACAAAAGTATTTACTTCAATCGTAGTAGATATCTTTACAACTGGATATTGGAGATTATGCTAAGATATATCAGTACTTGTCAGAAAGAGGCTAGCGACTGGTATTTAAATTTATGTTTTAAATGAGAATGGTGAAAAATTTTTTACTCCATATTATATAAGTATATAGTAAGAGCCCATAATATACAAGTATATGGTATGGGTATATCGTAAAATAACAAACGAGCTTCAAAATTATTCCTTAAAATTATATGGCTGGCAGTTGCTTATAATAATTTATCGTCTCAGGCTATTTTCTAAAATGATTGCCTAGACATTATAATAAAATACTGATTTAATGATTTAACGATAATGCTGCACTGCATCGGTACACCAAGTGTAGTGTACTTGATCATTTTATTACATGAAGGTAGAATGATCAGTCATACGCTTCAGTGCCAGTCCAAGGTATCACACATGAAATATTTATATGAAAATCACATGTAAATAAATATTTCATGCTGACCCCCTACGGGAATCGAACCCGCAGTCAAATGCGCTACCACTGTGCCACGAGGCGGACAACGTGCCTATCACCAGCAAAATTATCGCAGATCAAAATTATTTTCTTATTCAAGGCTTAAAAAAATCTAATAGAATATGATAAATCGGATAATATCAAAAAATATGTTTGTCTACCTTCTCTTAAAATTCTAAATATTTGTCTTCGTTCGGTTCGGTACAGATCGCTGCAGAAATCCAAAGATCCTTTCGAATTATCTTCACTGGGTCACCCCAGTCCTAATCCTATTAAACATTGTTTATGATTTCAATTCGATTATCGCCCACTTGTTGAATTTTGAAATTGTCTGAGCTGAATTATTCTTGTTTACTAAGGAGATACTTGGTATAATGAAGTTTTTTTTAATATTCAACAGTAGGAAATGTTAAATTTTCCGGATTTCCGAAATTCAAAAAGCTACTAAAAAATCATCGCATACCTAAAGGCACAGATAGTGTTTTCTAAGTTCGATAGTGTACCTAAAGGCACTTTAGATTCTAGAGATATACGCACAGTGACAGATTGAAGAAAAAAAATGTATTAATTCAGTAAAATATTCAAATTATTTAAAATCATCAGGATAATTAAAGGTGGCAGCAAATTAAAATAAAATAGTTATTAACAAAACAAATCAAATTCTAGGGTAGGTCATTCCATATTCGCTCCCTATGTGAAGCATATGGATTCCACAAACTGCCTCCAAGCCAAGTGATCGGCCGCCAGCTCCCGCGCAGCTCTGAAGCAAACTGCCGACGAATCGTCAACAGTGGACGTCCAGGACGGACGTCAAGAAGCTAATGCCTTGTAAAGCATGTGTAGCATAGGTATCAGTTTTTTTTAATTTTCTTACTTTTCTGTAAAAAAATCCATTTTTTGGCAACATTTAGTGAGGGCTGCCATCTTGGTCCCATGTTTTTAGTGTAAGGCAAAACATTTTTTTTTTAGATTTGGTACGCCCACCCCTTAAAACGAAGTACCTTTGCTAATCATTACATATTATAATTTTTTAAAAAGTCCTGCAAATATTCTATTAATGCCTAATACTTTTTGGTAGCTTATACCGCCTGATTAGGGGCATACAGTATAACCTTTTTCTATTTCCGCGGACGTCTGCTTCGTGTATATGGGTTTACTACCTGTGGCCTGGCAGAGAATATTAATAATTGTCGCTCAAATTTCTCGATTACGTCACTCAACCATAATCAAACCGTCACAATGCAAAATCACTATTTCCTACACACGCGGTGTACTTAGGGATTGCATTCCCGCAAAACAGGATCACGCAATCCCGCGGGATCCCGCTGCTTTTATTAATCTGCTGGATCCTTCGAAGCGCGGATCCGCGGATCCCGCAAATTAAAAATTTGGCGCTAAAACTTTTGCCTAAATCGCGAGTAGCACGAGCCGATGGTATCAGAGACGCTCGCCTACGAATATATCCTGATGGTTCAGCCTACTAGCGTAGAAGCCGAGAGAGCGTTTTCACACGCATCGATTGAGTAATCCCGCGAGATTAAAAGATCTGCGAGATTGCAATCCCTAGGTGTACCTTATCGGATATTTTCATGGTGAAATTAGGATAAACGCGTATTTTAATGGTTATAGGGACAGTGTAAACTGAAAACAGTAAATAAATCAAATCAAAAGTTGCTTATTCAGAGCTTACGATAACTGAAAAGAAATGTAGGTACGCAGGATGGTTGCATTTTTAATAATTATCGGTATTTTGTCTTATTTATTCCGTACCTCCAACAAACAATTTATGCATTGTTTCATATGTCTGCACTTTCTTCAACCATTCAAGAATTTATGATCCGTCATTAGGTGAGTTATCATCATCATCATCATAATCATACCATATCCGCTCCCTACGTGGAGAATATGGATTCTACATACTATCTCCAAGCCAAGCGATCGGCCGCCAGTTCCCGCGCGTCCTCCCAGGTCGGGTCCACGTCCCGCAACTCTGGTGGTGGCTCTCGGGAGGCATACGTGGTATATGGCCTAGCCAGCCAAAACGCCCACGCGGGATGACAGTAGATACCAAGGAATGGGTCTCACTTCTGGGTTCCTTACAAAGTCTAACCACCGGACACCTAATATTCTAAGACGCCTTTTCTCAAGACTCAGAACTCTGTGGGTTAAATGGCCACCATTCCATAACTAATAAGGGCCGTAGTAGTAAGGGCGTTAGGAATATTCTGAGACGCCTTTTCTCAAGACTCAGAACTCTGTGGGTTAAATGGCCACCATTCCATAACTAATAAGGGCCGTAGTAGTAAGGGCGTTAGGAATATTCTGAGACGCCTTTTCTCAAGACTCAGAACTCTGTGGGTTAAATGGCCACCATTCCATAACTAATAAGGGCCGTAGTAGTAAGGGCGTTAGGAATATTCTGAGACGCCTTTTCTCAAGACTCAGAACTCTGTGGGTTAAATGGCCACCATTCCATAACTAATAAGGGCCGTAGTAGTAAGGGCGTTAGGAATATTCTGAGACGCCTTTTCTCAAGACTCAGAACTCTGTGGGTTAAATGGCCACCATTCCATAACTAATAAGGGCCGTAGTAGTAAGGGCGTTAGGAATATTCTGAGACGCCTTTTCTCAAGACTCAGAACTCTGTGGGTTAAATGGCCACCATTCCATAACTAATAAGGGCCGTAGTAGTAAGGGCGTTAGGAATATTCTGAGACGCCTTTTCTCAAGACTCAGAACTCCAGAACTCTGTGGGTTAAATGGCCACCATTCCATAACTAATAAGGGCCGTAGTAGTAAGGGCGTTAGGAATATTCTGAGACGCCTTTTCTCAAGACTCAGAACTCTGTGGGTTAAATGGCCACCATTCCATAACTAATAAGGGCCGTAGTAGTAAGGGCGTTAGGAATATTCTGAGACGCCTTTTCTCAAGACTCAGAACTCTGTGGGTTAAATGGCCACCATTCCATAACTAATAAGGGCCGTAGTAGTAAGGGCGTTAGGAATATTCTGAGACGCCTTTTCTCAAGACTCAGAACTCTGTGGGTTAAATGGCCACCATTCCATAACTAATAAGGGCCGTAGTAGTAAGGGCGTTAGGAATATTCTGAGACGCCTTTTCTCAAGACTCAGAACTCTGTGGGTTAAATGGCCACCATTCCATAACTAATAAGGGCCGTAGTAGTAAGGGCGTTAGGAATATTCTGAGACGCCTTTTCTCAAGACTCAGAACTCTGTGGGTTAAATGGCCACCATTCCATAACTAATAAGGGCCGTAGTAGTAAGGGCGTTAGGAATATTCTGAGACGCCTTTTCTCAAGACTCAGAACTCTGTGGGTTAAATGGCCACCATTCCATAACTAATAAGGGCCGTAGTAGTAAGGGCGTTAGGCTGTAACTGTTGGGGAATATAAAATGTTATTTCAGTTACTTCACATAATTTTTTTTTTAAAACAATAAATATAACGAAACAAGAGACTGATTATCTTGCTTTCATCTAACAAACGATTAAAACGCCTAGATATCCATATTTCCTTCCAAACTACTCGACTCCGTTGAGATGTCAAATTGTTATTGTTAGCCCGTAATGGTTGAAATCCAGTTTTTATCTATAAGTATTTGGATACACACAAGATGTTGTTTGTATTATTTAGCTTAATGTTCAAACATTGGCGGGTTTATTGCCTGGTTGGCAAGTTTTTCCAACCAACCAATAAAATAAAGTATTGCAGGTACTTAACGTAAACACAATAACAGAAATAAACACTTTTCAATACACCCTCACATATATTATCACACTCAATGTCTGCCTAGGATAGAAGGGAGGCAAAAATAGGAATGAAATTCAAGGAAGAGATGGGAAATGTTTTTTCAGCCGTTTTTAAAAAGAAGTGTAGGTTCACTGCACTTGGTGTACCAATGCATTTCCCTTGACGCATTAGATGCGGATGAAAATTAGTAAAGTTTGAAATGAGATTTCGATGACATCTATGTTTTGGAAGCGGTGTTAAGTACATATTTGTCCGCCTTGTGGCATGGTGGTAGCGCGTTTGGCTACTGTGCATGAGATAGCGGGTTCGGGGGTCAACATGAAATATTTATTTACATATATTTACGTGTGGTGCGGATAAGGGAATGTAGTGGTAGAAGTTAAGTCATTGTATCGTAATGTTGACATCCTGTCTGAACTTTTTCATAAACTTCTTGAAACCATCCGAATATCAGAATCTATACCTACTTATATGCCTGATTCCTAGGTTACAGGACATATATTTATCTAGTCATGCCACAATGCGGTTAAAAGTGTTCTTTGAAACGTAAATGACATATTAAGTATTAATCTATTAGTCTTACTATAAGTACGTTTAATTTTTATCGAGTGCAAGTACTATCCGTTATGCAGACAAAGCGCCTTTGGTGAATAATTTTCCAGTACATTGAAAGCTTTTCATGTAAAACACGGGAATTAGCTTGCAGGGCGGGTAAAGACATCTATTTTACCGCGCAATGCTATTTATACCTATGTTTATTAGGTCTCCAGTACCACCCCTTTCATTTGAACCGTGAAAGCTTCATCAGAAGTGTAACTGGATCTAAAGCAGAGGTAGGCAACGGAAGTATTAATACTAGGCTATTTGACTGTCGGTGATAGCCAAAAATGTAAAAGTTGTTTTTTTTTAGAGGTATTTGAATTTGTATATTCAAAATGAAAAGAAAACACGTTAAAATAAGGATAATGTCTATGATATTGGCTTTATTAAATGTATAATTTGATGCCATTATTGTTTAAATATAATTTGGGGTATATGAGCGCCACGGCTATCTCGAATAAAGCGCAATCGTGAAGTCCAATTTTCCAATTTTCGGCATCTTAATCGAGCGACTGGGGCCATATTTCGGCAATAACACGGCAAATGTTGACTTCCAAATGTCCAATGTCTCTGGTTTATCAGTATAGACTAGTCACTAGACTTCACATAACCCCAAAGGAAGTAATGTAATGGTGTGAGATCACACGATCGTGGAGGCCAATTGGACGTAGTGCACGATAAGTTTGGCGAACCGTACCATGATTTTCTAAATAAATTTGCACAATTTGCAAGCGCTGTTCTGACGTCAGTCTGTTGAAACAATGTTGCCAGTTTAAAAACCAAACCTCTAAAAAAAACAGCCTTTATTAGAAAATTTACACATTATGCTTTTTATAGAATGGAGTATCTACTAATTAATCATTATTAGCAGTTTATAACCCTCTTAATGATAGTACAAGTTTTGTAAACGCTTATATATATAAATCTACATAAAATATGTCAGTTTCAATAAGAATATGTATCTACTTTCACAATGAAAATTTATTGAGGAATCGTTTAAATATATTCTAACTAAACAATACGCTATTTATATTTTATAAGTTGTGGGCAGAGAGCGAAGGAAAAATAAAAAATGCCGCTATTATAAGATTTTAAAAGTTTTGTGCTCCAGAAACCACCTTGGTTTTCTATAATATTGATGACCACTCTATGTTTAGAACAACTTGTTACGAATGTGGTTTGATTGTACCAGTGAAATTGAATTGTTTGGATATCTCATCATCATCACCATCATACCATATCCGCTCCCTATATGGAGCATATGGAATCCACAAACTGCCTCCAGGCCAAGCGATCGCCCGCCAGCTCCCGTGCATCCTCCCAAGTCAAGTCCACGTCCCGCAGCTCTGACGCAAACTGCCGACGAATTTTCAACAGTGAACGACCAGGACGCCGAGAACCTGATGCCTTGTAAAATAGGCAAACATGGTGACGGCTCTCGGGAGGCATACTACGTAGTATATGGCCTAGCCAGCCGAAACGCCTTCGCCGGATGACAGTAGATACCAAGGGTTCCTGTGTCCGTTGCTTCACCTCCGTGTTCCTTACAAAGTAAACCACCGCACACCTAAAATTCTTCGAAGACACCTATTCTATATCAGTAGAATGTAAATGTTTATTTAGGAAAATGTTTCAATCTGGTTTACCTACCCCTGCCTCGCCTCTCAGAGCTAAACTAAGTGCATAGTAAGTTATGTAATCGATACGATCGTTTTTCTTTTATGCAGTAACTTTATCAAACTTTTACTGGCCACAAAGACACAAAGTATCAAGAAATTAATAGGAAAAATCAATTTCTCTGACTCGGCCTTTGATAACTGAATAATTGATCTAATCCCTTCGCAAACTCAACTAAAATTTCATATGTGGCTTAATATAAGGTTATATATTATTAAATAATGTACTATTGATCGAGCGCTTGGCTTATTACTTATTTATTACTTATTGCTTATTACTTATTTTTGATATCGCTTTTTTTTTAACTTTATAAATTGATGGATTACATTGATTTAGTTTTGTAAAACAATATTTTGCATTAAATTGACTAAATAACTAACTAACCATCACGCCATTTCCCCGTAGGGATAGGCAAAGAGGATAGAACGCCATACCCTATTATAAAATTAAGTTGCATTGAATTGTATTTTGTTCATGTATTGATTAATTTTTTTAATAATAATTGTTATATTTATTTATTCATGTGTAAATTGTAATGTATATGAAATTTCTCTTTAAAACTAGGAATTAATTTGGTGATTATCATGACTCAACTTAATTTATGATGCAAACATAATATTTTAAGTGCAGTTACGTGGATGTAAATTGTGTAACTTTAGGGGAAGTTTGTGAACGTTGTGGAACACAACTAATGGAACTCGCCTTAAATGCCTAGACCTGTACTGCATACGCTTTAGGAATTCTGTAACGACTTCATATAAAATCATTACTTTTAAATTAAAATTCAAGAAGAACAATCTTCTCATAATGGCACGATGTATCTCCTTTTTTTATGAAAAAGAAACATTTAAGTTCTTATGAAAATTTTAATATTTCTACTTTGGAACCGCATCCAAACAGTCGGAAACAAATGTGGCAGTAAGAAGAGTTGTACTGGAATGGGATTTGAGCCTAGGGATTTTAATTCGAATTCCGGGATTCTAGACACTGGGTTTCCAAATTTCTAAAATCAGGTTACTCAAAATATTTGAACAAAGAGAAGAAAGATACGTTATTTATATTATCACCATTAACTTTGTAAATCATTGTAAACTTTTTAAAATAAAATAAAAATCACTTTGTTTTTTGATTCACTTTTTATTTGAGTTATCACTAACTAGTTTCAGTACCACCGTACCATCATCAGAGCTAATACAAAACGTTTTGTATTTTTTGTAAAAAGTTTTGTATTTTTGTAAAAAAGTTTTGTATTAGCTCTGATGATGGTACGGTGGTACTGAAACTAGTTAGTGATAACTCAAATAAAAAGTGAATCAAAAAACAAAGTGATTTTTATTTTATTTTAAAAAGAAGAAAGATAACTCAATCCCCTTAGATATTCCTCTTATCAACAAGTCTTCATGATGTAAAACGTGCTTCCCTCTCCACCGCCCTGTTTCACTTCAAGAGCGATTTATCTTTAAGAATGTGGGTCAGCTCTTTGTATCGGCATTGTGGGAATAATGCTGCCAATCTTCACGCATCTCGAACAAAGATTCTCGCTGCGGATTCCGCAGTCGACTATCTAAATTACTCGGATGTTTTAAGGATGACACGATGATATAATATTCTGATGAAATATAAAGACTAACGGGGAGGTCACGTTAACGCGAAGGATCGAAAATATCCCATGTATTTTTACGTTGATTTAATTGACTTTAGATGAATAAATACGTTAGATTTTTTGTTCGTTGTTATCCCTCAAGACTAAAAGCCCATTAACGTAAAATCGATCATAGCTGGGACATGCACTGCGATTAGGGTTACCATATATGACAGACGTTGGCCGCATTCATCGGGAATTTTAAAGTTATGTAAGGCGTGCGGCCGGCATTTCTATGAAACAGGCGTTTAAAAAATTTACACCCATTTTTATTGGAAGAATAATTACGAATCAAGGAGCGTTTCTTGCCGCCAGAACTAGTAACAGGCGAGGGACTTTGTTTTTACTATGCGACTCAACCAATCAGCACCCTTTGTTTATTTTTATCAATTTTCTTGCTTTGTCATCTGTCTGTAGTTTTTGGTTGTTGGATTTTCATAGGCTTAAGGGATTTATTGATTGATTTGGAAATGGATAAAGGACAATATTTCCGACGATTTTAGAGGTCATAGCAAATAATACATACTTGACAAACAAAATGTATTCATTTCTTGAATTTTTTTCCTCTATTACTACTGCTTTTACCTTAGACAGGCTTTTTTCTGGAAAATCTGGCAGTCCTTCATGTTGTTATGGTAACCGTAACTGCGATCATCTACGTATCTATAAAGAAATAAATCACAGTTGTGACACGTATATTATTCCTATAATAGAAATCTTTTTGATAATTTAGCGATTGCCGTCATACACGCGTAAATAACGAGATATCATAGATACATGTAGATCTCTACAGTGCTGCAGCATGCCATCACCAATAGGTACCGGTAAAATATATAGCATTTATGACTCGATATATTAGGAAACGAGAACCGTTAGAAAGAACTGGGAGTGTAACTTAATTCAGCGGGTGTCGCATTCAACAGTATGTAGGCCGTTTGGAAATCGGACGTTTACTCATAAAACTAAGTGCCGCCTTTATAATTCCTGCATCACGCCTGTTCTCTTCTATGTGGATTCTTCTCTCAGAAGAATTCTTGGTGTGCGGTGGTGTAAGAAATACAACCGTTGCGCGTTGGTGTCAACTGCCACCAAGCGAAGGCGTTTCGGCTAGCTGGCCATATACTACGTATGTTTCCGGAGAGCCTTCACCATGCTTGCATACATTACAAAGCTTACAAGGCTCAGGGTTCCTGACATAATGTACTTTCAATATTGATAATCATCAATTAATGATCGTGGTAGTAACTAACGTTTTCTTACTATTGTTAAATTGGGCCGACTCTGGTTGGTTTGGGTGATGGAAACAATAACATCAATACACAAGCCGAGACAGTGGTAGGGGCTATGAAAGCATTTGTTCTGCACGTCACGTCAATTCATCCGTATTTTTATCATACTGAAAATCTACTGTCATCCGGCGAAGGCGTTTCGGCTGGCTAGGCCATATACTACGTACGCCTCCCGAGAGCCGCCACCATGCTTGCCTATTTTACAACGCATTAGGGTCTTGGCGTCCTGGTCGTCTACTGTTGACAATTCGTCTGCAGTTTGCGTCAGAGCTGCGGGACGTGGACTTGACTTGGGAGGATGCACGGGAGCTGGCGGCCGATCGCTTGGCCTGGAGGCAGTTTGTGGATTCCATATAAGGGAGCGGATATGGTATTATGATGATGATGATTTATAATTTTAATTACTAAATTTTTTTAAATTTCTTTCTGGTTTTTTACGTACTATAATATATTTGTTCATGTAATTGGATAAGTATCTAGTTAAAATTATTGTCGTGTATAATTATTACGTTTCTCCATAAAATGTTTTTTTTAAACTACCTCAGCAGGCCAGGAGGCCCAATTACAGAGGGGAACAACATCAAAAACACCCAGGCTTGAGAAAAATTACTTTTTAATTTTTGTGTTTTCACCGGGAATCGAACCCGGAACCTCCGTATCGTGAGTCCAGCGCCTTAGCCATTACGCCACGGAGGCCGCCATTTTGTTCCTATGTATTCGTAATTTGTAATGATGGAAGGAAAGTGCTTTGAAAGTCTCACAGAGTCCGGTATTCCCATTACATCGCATTCCCCGGTTTATAATCTATACCTGTGTCATTATTTTGTTTTTATTATTGTATATTAACAAGTAATTGTTATATATTTTAAAAAGACAAAACAAGTACCCATATGTTTTATAATTTTCTTTCGAATATTTTTATATTATGTTTTATGTTTATAACTATAGTTATGGTTACCCCACCTAAACAGCGTATATATATATATATGGCAGTGTTGTTAATTTTAGGTACCTAATGCGTTATTTTACTGTTCTTCTTTAAATGTATCATACTTGTAAATGTAAATGTTAGGTGTAAATGAATACCTCAACACGGGCTTTGCCCAGCGAGGTATTTCATTACGAAAAAAAAAGTAATAAGAAATGAATAGTTTTCAAAAGTATCTATTGGAGCTTAAATTAAAATTCATGACATGCAGGTAAAGAAAACTCCTTTTTGTGGGTACTTAGCGAACATACTGTATTTGACTTCGTCCACCTTGACTCAGCCGGGCTTACTGACAAATACATTGCCGTCTCTTCTTAAAACTCACTACCGTCCTCTGACATAAAACGAAATTGTCACAGAAATGCGAAGTGTCAAAATTTGAAAAAGAATTCACTAGAAGGGGCGTTTCCATAAAAAAAATCAAAAATTTCACAACACCACTTATTATCAAATTCCACCGTCTAAAGACTCCAGCACGTAGGCCAGTAGATGTCTAGTGATGATGTAGATGCCTAGTGATGACGTATGAGTGACGTTGTGGGTCACTAGTTATCACTAGGCAACACTAGGCACGGTAGTATTTTTCAAGTATGGAATGCCACTTTTCTGAAATTCTTTTTCGAAAGAGAAAAACGACCAAAATACATTTCTTTTATTACCATTTGCTTGAAAGTTTGAACTTTAGAACTCATTTAATATTGTAAAAAACAAAGCAATTGTTGCGGGTTGCTCACGTAGATTTTATTATAAACTGTGAGATTTGATATAAATATATTCTTTTTTTATTATTTGTGACAAAACAGAATATCATCTCCGCAATTATGAAAATACTTGAAGTACTCGGATAAAAAAATCATTATGGACTAAAAGCAATCAACCGTTTGAAATGATTGGATTTGAAAATCAATTTTGAAATACTTGATTAGTTTTCCACATAATAATTAAGCTACCCATCAGGTTTTGCGTTTGCCGCCTTTTCGAAGAACTGGCAGTACATTTTAGAAAACCGAAATAATTTTCGATGCAACGCGGATTCAAATTGCTCTGGAATTGTATTAAATCCAATTCACGAGAAGGTTTTCAAAAATAACTAACGTCATCTATATGCGCCTGAGTAAAAACGGAGATTTATAATTTGGCTTCTAATCTTCTATATATATAAAAATGAATGTAAGTTTGTATATATGTTTGTCCTTTATAGATTCGTAAACCGCTTATCCGATTGCAATAAGTTGTTCTAGAGGGTTGTTTTATTCACTCCTGGGAAGGTTCCTGCATTATAACATCCATTTTATAATTTTTGTATTTGTGTATTTGATATGATTTAGTGACAGTTCCGGGTGAATTTTAGATGCGCCATGTAACCGATAGAACTGCATAGCTAAGTACATAAAGCTTATAAAAAATGTCGTCAAATAATGCTGTACAGCAAAAGGCGCTAATGTCGTTTTCATCACGTATACAATTTATTTTTATACACCTCGAACTTTCAATTACATTTTTAAATTTATTTACACCCCGATTCGGACTTTTTTCACAATAAATAAGTGCCCGTGAATTGGTTTTGAGCTATCGAGTGCATTTTTTACCTCCGAAAATGTTTTTTTGTTCAAGATTTCTGTGTTAGTTTCATCGTCAGTTTTTCTCTATGAGAAAAAAAATCGTTTGACAAGGGCTTCTCCTGATCGAGAATAACTCTGCAGAGCTCTGTTTTTTGCAATAAATAGAAAGAAGACAAAATTCCAAGTTCAAAGACACCTAAAAATCGTTTCTAGCTGGGAAAATAAAAAAGTTATAACGTTTTAAAAACATTATTTTTTACTATATAATATTTTAAGTTTAATCTGTTATATAATTTTTATGGCTATGGAATAAAATCATTAACAGACAGTGAATTCGTAATAAAAAGTACCTACCTTATAATTCGTTTGGAGTTTATATTATGGGTAGTCTACCTAGAAGTTTTTATTTCTCCTTCGAGCTACAAGAATCTTTGTTTGAAATTTGGAGCATTTGCTACTACTACTCTCCCTTATCCGCACCCAATGGTGCATAGGGCACTGCATTGGTACACCAAGTGCAGTGTCTCTTGATCATTTTTATTACATGAAAGTAGGATGATCAGTCTTACGCTTCAGTCCCAGTCCAAGGTATCGCACACATGAAATATTAATGTAAAAAATAACATGTAAATAAATCATATTTCATCTTGACCCTCTACGGCTCTACGGGAATCGAACCGGCGACCTCATACACGGTAGTAAAATGGGCTACCACTGTGCTACGAGGTGAACATATGGATCATATGGACTCGCACAATTCCCGAAAAATATATATTCTATTTGTATAATGCCGAATGAGTTTTTATTTTTTTTAAATTTAATAATTATCATCACCATTACTTCCTATTACAGAATTGCTTCCCATGCACAGCATATGGATTTTTTAAATTCCAAAATGGCGGGCGTACCTTTTTTTCGTAAAATAAAGTAGGGTATCGTTTTAAGGGTTTTTAAGGGTGCTGATTTCGAATTTAGAGTTTATTTTTAAATCCAAGATGGCGGACGCAACGTTTTTTCATCAAATAAAGTTGGGTATCGTTTTAAAGTTTTTTTAAGGGGTCCTGATTTCGAATTTAGCTTTTATTTTTAAATCCAAGATGGCGGACGCAACTTTTTTTTCATAAAATAAAGTTGGGTATCGTTTTTAAGCGTTTTTTAAGGGTCCTGATTTCGAATTTAGCTTTTATTTTTAAATCCAAGATGGCGGACAAAGCTTTTTTTTCATAGAAGGATGTTGGGTATCGTTTTAAAGGTTTTTGGGGCCCTGATTTCGAATCTAGCGTTATTTTTTAAATCCAAGATGGCGGTCGTCCCTTTTTTTCAGAAAATGAAGATGGGTATCGTTTTAATGGTTTTGGGGGGCCCTGATTTCGAATCTAGCGTTTATTTTTTTTATTCCAAGATGGCGGTTGTCTCTTTTTTTCACAAAGTGAAGATGGGTATCGTTTTAATGGTTCTTGGGGGCTCTGATTTCAAATTTAAAGTTTATTTTGATATCCAAGATGGCGGACGCACCTTTTTTTCATAAAATGAAGATGGGTATCGTTTTTTTAGGGCGTATGGGCGTCCTGATTTCGAATTAAGAGTTTATTCGGAAATTCAAGATGGCGGACACATTTTTTTTTTCATAAAATGAAGGTTTGCATCGTTTTTAGGGCGTATTCGCGTACTGATTTCAAATTTAAAGTTTATTTTGATATCCAAGATGGCGGACGCACCTTTTTTTCATAAAAATGAAGATGGGTATCGTTTTTAGACGATACGGGCGTCCTGATTTTGAATTAAGCGTTTATTTTTAAATCCAAGATGGCGGACGCACATCATTTTTATAAAATAAAAGATTGGTATCGTTTAAAGGGTTTTGGGTGACCTGTTTTCGAATATAGAGTTTATATTTGAAATCCAACTTGACGGACGCACCTTTTTTTCATCTAAAGAGTAAATTCCATTCATGCGTCGGACCTGCCACACACATTAAAAAAAAAAAAATGTCCCTGGGTGTCTTTTTCAAGGGTAATAGAAGTCCTCATATTAAATTTACGAGTCGGACAGCCAAGAAATTTAATTGTTTATGCCAAAGACGGATAAACAAAAAATATTATATAAATACCTACCATGAAGCACTTGAAAAATAAAGTCACCAAAATAAAATAAATAACATTTACACTATACCTTTATACATACGAGTATACACATTATACGAGTTATTCAATTTTCATAAATGCATTTATCATCAGAAAGAAAATACAAAGCATTCCTTCTATTACCAATTCCCAAAGAAACGAGATAAATCTTTCAAATTTCAATCGATATTTCTAGAATTACCTGTTTCTTCTGCGGCAGCAACGCAACGGGTATCAGCTAGTAGACTATAAATGACAGTGACGATTATCATCTGAAGTGTTACAATAATGAAAAACCCGCCATCCACACACAGTCATTATATAATATATACTTAAGTAGCTTCCTAAAGAACTTTCTTCCAGCTCAGCTGAGGAAAATAGAGGAACTACTGTTTCGTTGAATGTCTAGATGGAAGAAGACGAAGTAATGGGCGTTAGTTACCGTTTTATGTTTACCTTTACCTTGCGAGCTAGGTGGATACAGGATAGAAAACCACACCGCCACCGCTCTGTCCTGCCATTGGAAACAATGACAATTACTCGTACAAACATTAGCCGAGGTACCTAATTGCAAAGGCTATGAAAGCATTTGTTACATTAATTCTATTTTTATCACACTGACAATCTTTTGCGGTATAGCTTGTTGGAAAAAATTGGTAGAGTTGTGCTGGGCTGATAAAAGAAAAACAGTCTAGGGAAAGGGTGTAGCTTTCACGGTACTAGAACACATAATATTGTATGTTATGCTTAAAATTCTTGGAGTCCCAATTCGACATCTCAACAGAAACGAGAAGTTTGGAAGGGTATATGGATATCTAGGCGTTTACAGGGATTCCTTTAGACTTAGCCGGGGTTGCAGCCGCGTATTTTCCGGGCGTGATTGCCGGGGAAAAACGGGAGTGCGACGCGACGGTTGGGTGGGAGATGATTGTAACTTATAACTAAAAGAGTGGTGAATTTCTAATACGTTAATCCTCCGTTCAGGCATCTGCACGGGCAGCTTGAGTGGCTGCATGGCGATCAGCGTAGTGACGCGTCCTACGTCCGCCGCGCCGTATGCCGCGAGAGGCGAGCTCCCTTGGGAGCCGTGGATCTGAGCTCCATCGCGGCTATACCTTTACTAAGTGGTATATTTACCCTCCGTTCAGGCGTGTGCACGGGCAGCTTGAGCGGCTGCGTGGCCCGCGCGAGGCGGGTCGCCAAGCCGGCAATCAGTGCGGTGACGCGTCCCACGTCGGCCGCATGCCGCGAGAGGCGGGCTCCCTTGGGGGCCGTGGCCAGGATCTGAACGCCCACTGCCTCGTTCACGGCTGCCGCCTGTTCTAGGCGGACGCTCTCCGCCGTCAGCGCGGATAGCAGAGAAGAGAGACATATCTGAAAAAAAATTATACATTTTTAACACTTTATTCCTGGAAAGCCGATTATCAGGATAACTGTTATCTATTTAAATATCTACATCAAAGTCCATGATATGCAATGTGTATGAATGATTTGCACCGTATGATTTAAAAACGTTTTTCAGGAGCGCGGAGCTGATTGAATATTTCACCTTTCCTTGAATATTCAACACTTTTTGGATAACCATATAGTAGCTATTAAAGCCTGTTTCCTGGAGAGTTGTCGAATATCTGGCACATTTCAAATAAAAATATAGCAACATGAATACTCGTTTTTTTCAGGAGAGCCTTTTGCATATTCGGATCCTTTTGCATAAAAATAGCGTATCTTAATCCCCCATAATTTTCAGAACAATAAGTTGTTGAATATTTGACACCATATAGATAATTTCTTTTTTTTATTATGTATATAATAAACTAAAAAACGTCAATTTTCAACTCGTGTTATTATTCACTTGGTTTGGAAAATGTTGATAATTATTCATTTGTAATTAAATTTATAAAAATCAAAAGTCTGTCAAAATATAAAAATGTAAATTTAAGTTCAGTAGGTACCACAATATGGTTGAGTTTATTAAGATTTTTTTTTTTTTTTTTACTTTTCTACTAACCAATAATGGTTGTATATTGATAACTTACTAGTCAAGCTGTCCTGACTTAACATTCTTTCGAATGTTCAGCTGTCTCGACTTAACATCAAGTAAGTCGGGACATGGAATCTATGAGCTGTCCATAATTTGTACATTTTACGTTAAACCAATAAATTGGGTTCTTTCCGATTTTCTATTTTTTATTTCAAAAAATTGATTGAAAAATAACAATATCAAGGGAATTTTTTAAAAATTTTTACGATGTCATATGAATTTTCTAGCGCGGTTTGAAATAGCGCTTTTTCAAATCCCTCGCAAAATCCTCCATTTGGCGCGCATGCGGTGTGACGTCACATCAATATGAGCGCTTACTTCGTAATGAATTCCCCTCCTTTTATAATGGACGGGTATGACGTCATTAGCCAATAACGGGCGTTAAAAGTCACTCGTAATTTCGAGACATAAAAACATAAAAACATAAATTTATAAATTAAAACAACATTTTTGATCATTGTGTTTTATATCGTTGGAATTGTAAAAATATACTTAAAATATTTATAACGTTTTCAAGGATATTCATGCTATCGGGAAAAACCCTATTACATTAATGCAGAAATTGAGTTGCTAAAGTGCGGTATATAATTGTGATAAACCTAGACAGTATAATAATATGGAAAACAGTACAAATTTGCGCATGGGAAAAACCAGATGCAACCAATGTTACAGTGAAATAAATCATGTAAATGGGACGAAGAATTAAAATATCCGATTGACCGCATTTCCTTTGTAAGCGTAGATTACCATATTGTCACTAGAGCCAGAATCTTCCAGTTTATTCAATGAATAATTGAAATGTAAAACGGAAAGGTAATTAAAAGGATGAAAAGCCCAAGCTGAGGGTTTTGGGGCTGTACAATATGCTGTACTGAAAGTACCATGCGACACTTCGAAATAGTGATTGATTTTGTATCGTAGATCACTCTTTTAGTCCATCATAGGGTCCCGGCTTTGAGAAAATGTTTCCGAATGTTTGACAAAGATCTGCTACGTACACGTCATTGTTCAATGTGCGGGAGTGTCCCTACAATTTTCGAAATAGGTTAACCTGTAATGTAAGTTTTTAGGCATATTATTCTTCTACTACTACAACTATCCCTTATCCGCCCAAATGGTGTATAGGGCACTACATTTGTACACAAAGTGTTTGAGTCTAGTGGCTTAATAATTTGATACGTGTTGGTAAGTATTACTCTTTAGCGTCAGTCCAAGACTGTATTCAATATAAATTAAATCACGTAGTAACATTATAGTAAATGGAGACAGATTAAAGCAGGTTGAAGAATTTGTATATTTGGGAAGTGTGTTTACAAGAAGAGACGGAAATGTGGATAAGGACATTGAGAGAAGGGTTAGTTCCGGAAACAGAGTTAATGGTGCCTTAAAATCGATAGTGGCAAATGAGACCCTATCGAAAGAAACAAAAAATGGCAGTACACAACGGAGTTCTGGTACCAACCCGTATAAATGGTAGTGAAGCGGGGTGTTGGAAAAAGAAGAATGAAAGTAGACTGAATGCTGTTGAAATGCGATCTCTCAGGCGAATGTGTGGTAAGACTATGTATGATAGGTGTACAAATGTCGAAATTAGAGCAGAGTGCAATGTTGAGAAAAGCATTATCGACAAAATTAAGAAAGGGCTTTTACGATGAAAGACATGGCATGCTCAAGTGCGACAATTACTTGAAGGCGGTCATGTGAAAAGTCGGAGTAATCGGCGTGTGTGCATGAGAAGATGTATGAATGTAGAAGAAGCGAGGGAAGTGTGTCAGGACAGAGTGGTATGGCGTTATATCTTCTCTGCCTACCCCTACGGAGAAACGGCGCGATGGTCAGTTACGTACGTCCTGGTATCACAATATGGAGGTTCGGGTTCGATTCCAAAAAATTGTTTTTCAAGCATCAGTGTTTCCCTTTGTTATTAGGCCTCCTGGCCTGTTCAGGTGGTTAAGAAAGACAATATTATTATAAAATCCCGCCAGGAGTCGAACCAGAAAGGAATCGGTATGATTATTATTATGTTTTACCTCTATACCACTCTCGTCGTTGAGTTCTTGTAACCTTTCCATAGTAGTTTTTGTTCGCCGTGACTTGTGTTATCTGGAATCTGTTTGATTATTATTATGTTTTACCTTTATACCACTCTTGTCGTTGAGATCTTGTAACCTTTCCATAGTAGTTATTTGTTCGCCGTGACTTGTGTTATCTGGAATCTGTTTGATTATTATTATGTTTTACCTTTATACCACTCTCGTCGTTGAGATCTTGTAACCTTTCCATAGTAGTTATTTGTTCGCCGTGACTTGTGTTATCTGGAATCTGTATGATTATTATTATGTTTTACCTTTATACCACTCTCGTCGTTGAGTTCTTGTAACCTTTCCATAGTAGTTATTTGTTCGCCGTGACTTGTGTTATCTGGAATCTGTATGATTATTATTATGTTTTACCTTTATACCACTCTCGTCGTTGAGTTCTTGTAACCTTTCCATAGTAGTTATTTGTTCGCCATGACTTGTGTTATCTCCGTTGACGTTTTCTTCGTCAGAGCTGAAAGAAATATTTAAAACATTAAACAAGAAATTAGTGAGAACAGTTGAAACAAAAATCATATGCGTTAATTTCCATAATTGATTACCTACAGTAATTACAATCAACACTGGTATTAATAGAAGGATGAGTTCTATGATGATTTCAATTTTGATAATTCATCGGGACATCGAATAATTAATATATTCGACATTAGTATGAATATTTGTGTACAATTTCAAACGATTTATTCGGATCAAATTACCATTTACTTTTTCTATCGACTGATTTCAAGACAACGCGAGTTATTTTATCAATAAGATAACGGAAAATAGGAGTGTACGGAATAGCTCTAAGAACATTTCCAATTCATGTCTCAGTAGCGACCGTTGTGATAATATTTTTATACGAGTGGGTACCTACTGTGGTTGGTTGGGGATCAACTAGCTACTAAAAATCTATAAAATGCTGTTGGAAAAAAACTATACTATGCTACGCCGTGTACAAGTTGTAACAAAAACTCGATGTGTAAACGGGAAACCAGTGAATCTACGTCATATTTTGAGTCGATTTCGTGGAGTAGATTTTTTTGATTTGACACTTTTTCGAGAAAATTGAGTACGAAAGAATTTTTTGTTTTCAATAAATTTTTGCAAATTGTTATCAAATATGTTTCCACGAAGATAACAAAAAAAAAAAAACACCCCATTTATGTACCCACTCTACCTGCATTTAAAATTTATATACATTTTAATAACTGGCGTAATGTTGTATTTCTGTAAATAATATTAGATAGATTGAATATTATAAGGTTTAAAAAATGAAAATAAAAATTGTTTGCAAGAGCGAGACTAATAAGTTCAACATTTGTTCTCATAAATCTGTAAACTGTGTATTTATAAGTACCCACATCCCAATGCATCGTGTATTTCTCCCTTCACTTCACTCCCCTCTCCATTATGCAATTTTACTTGATCTACCATACTTATGAAAGCTTTTACGAGGGGAAAAACTTTTTTTTAAGCTCAAATTAAAAAGTCCCATTATACATTCGACTCCAAATATGATGTGGATCCCAGTTTTCGGGTTGTACTGCGTGTTTTGTTACTCCATTTATGTATAAGGGTTTTTAAACATCTTTATTGAATAATAAAGCAATTGAGACAATTTTTTATTTTTATATCCCTACAGAGATGAGGTAGATTTTTTTCAAATTCAGGAATATGGATATTCGAGCGTTTACAGGGCTTATGACCTGTCATTGGCTGGGTTAAGTGGCCACTTTATGTAGGTACTACAACATTGCCCATTCTGCTTATTAGCGAATATCCACACCAGGTAACATGTTTGATTTTGTATATATGCTACGAATTAAGAATCATCCACCAGCGAGTTGAACGCGCCATCTATGCATTGATATTGAAGTTAAGTAAATCCAGATTTAAGTATTTGAACACGACCCAAAATGTTGCAATTGAGACAAAGTGAGCGAATCAAAAACCAATTTTTAATTTAATGGTAATTGCCGTATTGTTGTATTAAATATTATTTTGGATCAATCAAACTGTACTCATATTTTATATTACCTCAAACTAATTTATTTAATACCCTTTATTATAATAATAATAATCTGTTAAGCTGGCTACAGACATGGGCGCCATCACGTCAACGGTCAAGATCGGTGGATGGGGTAGATTTATAAAAAGCACCATCGTCTAATATCAATGTTATAGAAAGAGATGGCAAGTCTACAGAAGTGAAAACGTCGTTTCTGGTGGAATTAATTCAATACCGAGTTATTTATAACGATCATTTTAGTCATGATCAAGTACAACACGTGCTTGGAAGTCGGAATAATCGACGTGCGTGCATGAGAAGATGTATGAATGTGGAGGAAGCAAGAGAAGTGTGCCAGGACAGAGTGCTGTGGAGTTCTATCCTCTCTGCCTACCCGTTCGGGGAAACGGCGCGATGGATAGTTAGTTAGTTAGTTGGAATTAAATCGGATTTACATCTATAGCCAAGTCTACGGAAGCCGTAAAACTAATCCCTCATTAAATATCTACAGATGACCGGAAAACGAAAGTTTGAGCATCAAGTCCGCGGGACTTTCATAATATGTGATGAACATCAACAAACATTTTAAATAATACTTATACACTGAGGATATCAGATTTTCAAATTTTCGATCTAAAAAAAGAAGAATCTTAAAATATATTTATATACTTTGATAAATTCGTAAGTATAAAACGATATTTCTATAAAATATACTATTTTCAGTCGTAATATTTCATTACAGTAGAATATTTCCAAGGTAATTGGATTCGAATGATTTGCTGTGACCGATAAGGACTATTTGCGACTATTTGTAATAAATATTGATTTGAGAATGGTCGGGAACCAGCTGGAAGTTACTTTGTTATTTGACAGTAACTTCTGGATTGAGTGGATAACTTAGGTAATTACGCACTCATACATAAATACATAATAGGTAATATTATTGGATTCTTAAAGACGAGAAACAAACGAAATGAAATGAAAATGTATTGATAAAGTATTACTGGTATTGATAAAACTTTATTTTATAACTGAAATTGTATAAAGTGTTTAAAACTTTTTTATTATTGTCGTTATAATACTTTCAAAACACTCATATTCTTTTTAATTTTTACGTCTCTGCAGAGATGAAGTGGGATTTTTCCGAATTCGGGAATATGGATATTCAAGCTTTACAAGGCTTATGACCTGTCATTAGCTGGGTTAAGTGGCCACTTGACGTACTACAACATTCCCCATTCCGCTTATTAGCAAATATACACACCTTGATAACACCTTTTTTAGTTTGAAGTTCATAGCGTTGTATTGGTATTTGTATACTTTGCAACAATGATCTTTTTTTTTCCTTTTTATAATATGTATAAACTTATTCCTCTATGTTTCACTGTTGTTATTTTAATGTTTTCTGTAAAAGGTAATTGCGCCGTCTATAAATAAATAAATAAAAGTAAAACATAATATGTGGCGAATGCCGTGGTAAGACTATGGATGATACCCAGGTGTACAAATGCCGAATTGGAGCTCATTGCAAGGCAGGAATATACATTATCGACAACGTTGAGAAATGGCTTTTACAATCGATGGAAGGCTGAGAAAGACGCGGCATTATAGTACAATAAGTAGGTACTTGAAAGTGGACATATGAAAAGTCAGAATAATCGGCGTGCATGAGAAGAAAAATTATTATGAACAAGTAGTATGACAGGACAAAGTGGTGTGGCCTTCTATCCTCTCTGCTTATACTGGAGAAGTGGCGTTATTTAGTTATAATTGAGGTCTAAGATGAAATTGACTGACTATGATTTCGATAGTTGACATCCAAAGAGGCAGCGTCGAATGACACAAATACAGACCCTTAGGTTCACAGAATTTAAGAAGACTGTGACTTCCAGCCTAAGCATCGCAGCTATATCTAATAGACTTAGATATTGTTATTAAATTAAAATAACATATATAGACTGATCATCTTGCCTTCATTTAATAAAATGATTACGAAACACTGCACTTGGTGTACCAATGCAGTGCCCTACGCACCATTTGGTGCGGGTAAGTAGTAGTAAGTAGTAGTATATATTACAGTTTAAACTAGCAGGTGTTGATTATTAGAACGTTTTAATTTTCATGAAATAACAATCGTTAATACTGTAAACTTGTCATTACAATTTCCCGAAATATATCTCAACGTGTTTATTTCGAACAAGTCAAACAATGAGTGATAGGAGCAATCCATTGTTTAAGGCAGGTGCTCCGCTCCGGAAGTGCTCGAGATAGCAAAATTAAAATCCACTCGAAGTTAACACAGGTGATAGACACTGTTCAATGTGCTAATTTTTATTGTTTTACTTATCTTCAAACAGCTAGCATAAGTTTTCAAAAAGGTACACGATAATAAATGCGAATAATTTTAGCAATTAGTGTAGCGCATTTGACTACCGTGCATGAGATCGCGGGTTCGATTCCCGTATCAACATGAAATATTTATCTACATGTGAGTTTCATATTAATATTTCATGTGTGATACCGTGGACTGATACAAATTATGCGAAAAGTGGGAAGAGTTAATGTGCTTGCACGAGAAGATGTATGAATGTGGAAGAAGAAAGGGAAGTACGCCAGGACAGAGTGGTGTTGCACTCTATCCTCTCTGCCTACCCCTGCGGTGAAATGGCATGATGGTTATTATATTATGATATTTTATTTCATTTAACCACCTCAACAGGCCAGGAGGCCCAATTATTTTTTTTTATTTTATTCGGGATACAAACAGATGTACAGGTAATACATCACATAATTAAAACTAATCATTAACAATAGCATGCCCTCCATCCAATTATATGCATCCGCTAAATACTATTAAACAGTTTAAAGATAAAAATAACTAACTAATCCGGCCAAGGCGGCATACATTCTCCGTTTTAGAGGGGGAATAACGTCACAAACAGGGAATAACAAGAAAAATATTATAATGGCTTTCGCCGGGAATCGAACCCGGAACCTCCGTACCGTGAGTCCAGCGTCTTAGCCATTACGCTGGGGAGGCTGCCTGCTTGATAAGTTAGTTACTGACTGTAAATTGGCAAATTAGTTAGTGTAAATTGGCGAGCAAAAACGCTATTGTCTGTAACATTTAACTGATGTCTTCAACCGTGCAGCTAAATACTTCAACCAGAAGCGAATATTTCGGTCTGGTTGTGTGGAGGCTTTGGAAGGCGGGGGCGGGGTAGACCTCCCAGACTATGGGCTGACCACTGGACCAGACCGTGGAAGCTTTCGGCGTCTTAACAGTAATCACTTGACAGCGCTCAATGCGGGGATTGTAAAGAGTGGCTGTTCGTGACATTTCATTCAGGAATCCTTGGGAGCCGTACAACTGCATCCATGCAATTTGGGGACTTGTAATTACGATTACCAGACTGGCCGTATTTATACGGAAAGCTCATATTTACACGGACATTCTGCATTTTAATAAAATATCAAAACTATCGCGTTAACGGCACTTATTGCCTTTTACAAAAAAAATAAATAATAAATACAGTGAAATACATAAAATAGAAAAATATACTTATTGTAGGTAACATTCTTGAAGGAGACATTCCCACTAAAATGACTCTTTTTCATTTTGATCAATTTGATTTTTATTTCAAATAATCCTCGTTGAGGTTGGAATAATATTGATACTACTACTACTTTCCCTTATCCGCACCCAATGGTGTATAGGGCACTACATCGGTACACAAAGTGGAGTGTATATTGATCATTTTATTGCATGAAGGTAAGATGATCAGTAATACGCTTCAGTACCAGTCCAAGGTATCACACATGAAATATTAAAATGAAAAAAACATGTAAATACATATTTCATGTTGACCCCCTACGGGAATCGAACCCTCGACCTCATGCTCGGTAGCCAAATGCGCTACCACTATGGATATTGATTTTTAAATAGTTGTTTTTTTTTTAAATATTAATATTAAAAACCATTTTTAATAGAAAAATAAACTAAACATCTAATCAAGAGTAAATTAGAATGAAGAATTATTGTCTTCTTTGCCATAAATGATCAATACATGGACTTGGCATCTCAATTTAGTGCCCTATGCGCCATTAGGTGCAGATATGAAATCTGAAATTCACTAAGAAATTAAAAGTGGTGGATAGGTATTACTAAAATATCCAAATAATGTGGAATTTACGAGGCGTTAAACTCTTCAGTTTTTCATAATAATACATTTCCATAATAACAACAGAAATATTGTCCAATATTTTATACCATTTATTTTTATTCCGAGTCTTCTTATTTGAGTGGAATAGCGACAAGCCCCAACACTAGCTGTTTACATTTATGTGTGTTTTTCGTTTGAATCGTGCTGAAAAAACTTTGCGAGTTTTGCCCTTACAGATCAACGCCTAGCTCAATCACAGATCGTGTTAATAAGCGACGTGATAAAGATTTCTCACCATGGATGTTTAACGTTTTCGCCATCACAATGGAACATCCGTTAAAAGTTATCGATCGGTATTATTAATTACCGCTTTAAATATGTAAAATAGGCCAAAACTGCAAGTAAAGTAAAATAATTTAGATATTATTGATATCTCAACAGAGACAGAGAAGCTCTGGAAACGAATGTGGGTTATCTAGGCGTTTACAGGGCTTATGATAACCCACATTCGTTTCCAGAGCTCTCTGTGTGTTTGTTGAGATATCAATAATATCTGATATCAGCCCAGCGTGGGTATAATCCAGTAATTTGTCTACAAGTATTTGTATTCATTCAAAATGTTGTTCATAAAATAATTTAGTTTTATAGAGTTTTAATTGTTTGTGCACAATTTATCATGCCATTTATTTGCTTTAAATCAATTTGAGAAAGCAATAAAACGAAACATTTGTCAAAGTATGCCTTTCATCTATGGTGCTTGGCACGCGACCGTGATATGGACGTATGTTCATTGTGATCGGTCAAATGCTTAGCACGTTTTTAAGCACGTCGACAATCATCTGTGATTGAGCTACTGGAGCCGTTAACAGGAGGGGTGGGAGGCAGACTAAGGGGGAACCTCCTGGGATGTGGCAGCCATGTGTACATACAAGCGTGAGGGCAGTGCTCATTCTACCTCACTGAACACGGAGGTGAGGTGACGGACGCAGCAACCCTTAGTATCAACTTACTGTCAACCGGAGAAGGCTTTTCGGCTGGCTGGGCCGTATACTATGTATGTCTCCCCAGAACTTTAGGGCCGGTTGTTTGATCAGCGGTATAGGTTTAAAATCTAAAGTAAAAATAAAAGTGTTGCAAAAATACTGAAAAGTGAGTTATTTGATCGTGAGTTACTCCTAGCCGGTGGTCAAAATGTGTACTCATTGGTTAAAAAAAATAAGCCGCTGATATTGGAGTATTTACTAGTATACAGGGTGTCCCGCAAGTCGTGATCAACGGAATACTGGTGATAGAGGAAGTTATTATATTTCCAGAACACAATTTTATTTTGACCTAGGTCAAGTTGTTCTAGAGATATGATTTTTTCAAATATTTTTCTTATTTCTGTTACTGCGTACACAAATTGTATTATTATTATTTTTTTGCTGATACTATTTATACTTTTTATTATTTAAGGTCGTTGATAAATCATTTTTCTTCCCAATAGAAATGTTATTTATGTGTTATTAATGGCAACTTAGAAGTCTTACAAAAAAATTTAAGCACAAAATTAATGTGCAATGTGATATTTTTTGAACGATGCTGGTGTAAAAATATTACATGACAACCTAGTAAAACTTTATTTTAAAAACATTTACAGTTCACACAGATTACAAAAAGGTATAATTATGTAGTATCCAGTTATTTAAAAACATGTTTTTTATTCAAAAACCCATATCAGTGAGCATTTTTTCGGTACAACTCGTTTGAGTAGTCAGTTACTAGTCGAGAATAGTAGGTGCGCACCATCATGCTGTTCCCAAATCGGGTAGGACGTGGCGGTACTATTCATGTCCACCACGCTCATCAGATCTTAATTAATCCACTGGATTATTTTTGCGGGTTTACTGACCTATGTCCAAAACAAATTCTGACCTAGGTCAAAAACCAATTCTGACCTAGGTCAATTCTGACCGAGGTCAAAAACAAATTCTGACCGGGGTCAAGAACAAATTCTGACCGAGGTCAAAAACATATTCTGACCGAGGTCTAAAACAAATTCTGACCCAGGTCAAAAAAAATTGTATTCTGGATACATAATAACCCCCTCTATCACCAACATTCCGTGGGTCCACCCTGTATATAATCTGTAATAAGTTTAAAAAATGGCGGTCATCTGACAGCTCGAGACGCTACGCACAACTTATCACATTTGTGTCATAGAAAAAATTATCAAGATACACTGCACCGGTACACCAAGTGCAGTGTATTTTGTCAATTTTATTACATGAAAGGAAGGATGATCAGCCTTACGCTTCGGTACCAGTCCAGGGTAATAAATTAATAGTAAGACAAAAAATATGAAATAATCAATATTGTAGTAGATAAATAATAAAAACGGAATGAAGGTAACCTGGTTGTAAAACTCAACTTTGCTGTTATCTACCTTATTAGCCCAGTCTAATTACCCCAAAACTAAGCTTTTGCATTTACTAATTCGGATGTTTTTGTTTTTTTTTTTATGTTGTTCAGTGATGTCCAGGGAAGGTTGCATCAAAAGTCCGGATGAATAGGAGGTGAGCTTAAGTCAGGATTTTCAAAAAACTAGAGAAAAATGGGTCTTTTATTTGTTTTTTCAAAAAAACTCAAAAACGCTTAACCCAACCAAAACTAATTATGAAAAAGTAATAGAACTAAATTTTTCACTTTAAAAAAAAAGCAATAAGTACACTGATTTTGTATTAAATTTAATGTTCTACAATTTTAGTTACGAGCATTTTTATCGTGCGAGGTACGGTTCACGAGGTGTAAGTCCGTTTCCGAGGCAAAAGATGTTGACAGGAAAAAATCAGTAAAATATGTGATTTTTCAAATGAGATTATTTCGAAAACTATAAGAGATACCAAAAAGATTTAAAGAACCAATTTTATAGAAGAAAATCCTGACTTAAGCTCATCTCCTATTCATCCGGACTTTTGATGCAACCTTCCCTGGACATCACTAAACAAACATAAAAATAGAATCAAAAACCTAATTGGACTGGGCTATATGGCGTGAGAGGTCTTATTCGACCTTTCTTCAGGAATACATGCAATGTTATAGAAACCTGTGGAAACAGTGAATTATTACCTAACCCTAAAACATTTTCTTTGCCGACCAACCTATTAAATATTCAGTCGCACTCCAGTGAACAAATCAGATCAGATTATTTTTGTCTGGGGCGGAGAAATTATATTTGCTCCTTGAAGATAGAAGAAAATTATAGATACAAATATGAACTCGCTTTTGTACAAGGATTATGTAAACGAGTTTATCAATCTTTGCTCAAATATTCCCAGCAAAAGTACAAACTATGAATTTTTCTCCGAAATCATCGAATGACTGACATATTGCACACAATAAATTTAAACAATGTAATATATTATATTTATTTCCATCCTAATCACGGCGAAAGAAATATACGTTCAATTAAAATGACTGTATTTCTTTTTTTTTATTCATATTGTATGAAGTAAAAGTATCAAACTTTTAATCAGGTTTCCTAGAATTATTTTCGAAAGGAAAGCCCAGCAATCCATCATTAATTTAAGCAAATGCAGAAATTATCTTTTTTTTACAAATACTGATAAGTATTAAATGTCTACTATTCTCCTTCATCCGCACACAATAGTGCATAGGGTACTGCATTGGTACACTAAGTTCAGTGGCACATGAAATGTCACTCTTTCCATATTTTACTAGATTGCAGATCTCATCAAGACGAATCCTGTAATAAACATTCTTTTAAAAATATCTAACAATTAAAAGACGAAAAAAAAAAGGAAAAATCCTTGTCTCAACTTGTCTATGTATAATACATAATGTACTAAGAATCTCGGAACCAATAGATTGCACAATTTTCTAATGTCAGATATTTTTCCGTTAAGATAAAGTGTCAGCAGACAGTAAAGGCGTCGCGTCGCCAGAGACAAGCCTCACCTAGGGAAATCAGTTGGAATTATAAAATCTACTTGTTTAGCTGCTTTTCTCATACGCAATGAAATTTATTGTAGCGTTTATAGATACTCAAAACCAAATATATTTAGAATTTTGTCGTATTTCCATATAGACCTTCTTGAGCAAGTAGTACTAGTAGTAAAGCCCCTTATGGTCGTGTCCTTCGATAAAAATATTATTATTTAATCAATTCCTTCTTCCCTTTGAGTTTTAGAGCATAAATAAATAGCTACTTATTTTCTTAACTGCATCAAACGGTGTTTGGGCACTACATTTGTATACCAAGTGGTGAACCTTGAACGTTTGTGATCAGTTTTACGCTTTAGTATGCGTTTTGAAAAATTAAAAAACCAAAAGTATTCATTAGAAAATATTATTATTCCAGTAATATAATAGTAATTTGTCTACAAGTATTTGTACACATTCAAAATGTCGTTAAAAAGATTTACTGGTTAAAATATAAAGCAAATACAAATTGGAGAGACATCTTCAGGAGTCTTCTAGTAAGTAGTTAAGTTCGGATGAGCCTTACTTACACCAATAAAGATTGATTGCCAAAATACTTAACAATCTTCTCAACAGATGTCACCAGTGAAAAATTCACTTGTAATGTGATATTTCAACCGCGAGTTCAATATATACAAGTTTCAAAAATTTGTCATAATATGGTTATCAGATGATGGGCGAATGGGGAATGTTAACAGTATTGAAGAAAAAAATAGAAACTGTAATTCGTTTTTGAGATTGGGTAGAAATAACACCTTAGCCTAGCTTTTTAAAAACTATCAAAGTATAATATGCTAAAAAATACAATTCGATGCCTGAATACAGAACTAGCATATAAAAGAGAATTGAAACACATCGATTGTGTGTGCAAATATCGAGCGAAGTAATCTTATTTGGGGAAAAATGTCCATATCACTTTTTTTTAAATGCTTAAATACCATGACATCAAAATCATATTGCTCCTGTCAAAATTGTGTTTGGGATCGAGGTGTGGTTTAAACAGATCTATTTTTCTTTTTTAATGTAGATTTATTTGTAATAATGATTGAAAAGATACTTACATTTTAAGGTTCTTGATGTCTAGATCCGTGAAAGATTGCATGTCATCTTCAGTCTCATCTACTTCAACAACACAAATGTTGTAAATTGATTCAATGGTGCAATTGTGTCCTTCGAATTGTGCTGGAAACAACACGAACATGCTACTTGATAAGACGAAAACATTAGAATTTGAACAATAAAATACAAATCCAAACAAACACAAGCGCAATAAGAAACAAGATGGAGACAAAGAGCCGGCTGAATACATGAATAATGAAGTCTTTGAATTTGAGAAAAAAAACGCTAATTACAATCAAGTCATCGCAGGTAAATCAATTAAAATTACCATAATGGCAACTTTAAAGCAGTTCTTGGATTGTTTGAACTGTACAAATATGAGACGAATCGCACAAGTATTACAAATATCCGCGGAATACTGTTACGTACATAAACTTTGCTTTGAATTTAAGTAAAAGTGTATATTAAAATTGAGGGCGATTCTATTAATTTTTGGAAAATATCTTTTAATAAGAGAGAAAATGGCTTATGATTAGTTCAATTCAGTATTTGATTTAAAGAAAAGGTTTTTGACTGATGAACGTTTTTTATACTAAAATATGTATCATCACATTATTAACATCGCAGAATTTATGGATAGAAAGTTTAGCATCAAAATCGCAAAATTACCATGTTAGAACATTTTAGGTACATACAAATTACATGTATCAAGAATTAATCGCATTATTGAACAACTTCAAACTTGCAAGGGCAAGACGCTTTATTATAAGTTAAAATTTAAAAAAATACATACAGATAAGATTGTGGAGTTGACTATCTGGCTGAACAGTAACAAGAAGACTAGAACGCAACGTTTCCCAGTGAGATTCTTCTGGAAGGAAGGTGCGTGGCTTAAGTTTCTGCACTTTGGTCTGCTTAAGGGGCTGATGGGACTTCTGAGAACCAGACTCCAGCTCAGGGCCGGTGTCTGCAGCTACCACTTCTGCGGGGAGAATGAACTGGCCCTCCAAGGACTCCGACGCTGATGAAGGAGCCTCCAAACAACTGGACGACGATTCTGAAACTGAATCTTCACTGCTTTGATTTCCGCATCCGATTTTGATGAATGGAATCGGGGACTCGGGGATCAGTGGGATGTCTTCTATTAACGTCTCCTGTTTTGGCGGTGGTTGAACAACTGGTGTTATCTCTTCCTTGCTGCACTGCAGAGGAGGACTCTTGTCCAGGGAGCCAATGATCCTCTTGTAGCTGCCAATGTTGACTTCCGCGGAGCCTCTGTCCAGCCCGTCCACCGCGAGGACAGCGTTGTGACGTCTGTAACAAACGAAAATCCAACATTAATATAAACATATCAAATAATCATGAGACGAAGAGATAGCGGGGAGTCCACATCAAACAGACCATCGGGTGTTCGATCATCAATGTCTATAAATGGTAAGATACCTGCCATTCACTATCGATAAACATATTATAATAACCTGTCATCAATAACATTTGTCTCAGGTATCTTTTTGTTGCAAATCTTTAATTTTTCAAATAAAAAATCATAAATTACATCAGTCCAGGTCTAATTTAAGAAGAATACACATAAATTTCACTACCGTGCTACATTTCACGAGGCTGATATTAAATACATTAAGTGACGCATTGGTGACATCTACGATGACCCGCCATCGTAATTTATGGGAGAAATTTCAATACTTTCTACATATACGTTAATTCTCGCGTTTTCTAAAATTAGCGAGTTTTTACATCGGCGAAATTCAGCATTGTTATTGGTGCAAAAATAATGGATTATCTTTTACTGATAAAGCCTCATATACGGGTATTCCGGGTGGGGGTGTATTGAATACTGAACAAGGGACAGGCAGTGGCGGTCCGTGTTTCCCAGTAAAGGTAGGGCAAACATCGATGACGTTTAGAAAACTAATGATATTTAGAAAACAAAATGTCTTGTTCTCTTACAAAATGTTTTACAAAGAGAAAAATATTTTTAACCCGGTTACGTAAGCGTTGCCGCTGCTTTTAGACGAAATGAGATCCCCTTATGATTAACGAATATTTATTGATAGGCAAATAATCTATGATGGTGTAATTTGTTCCCCAAAGTGCGTGGAAATTTCGTAATATGAAATGAAAAGTTACGCAGTACTGGGCACAATTAATCCTTTCTGCTCGTTCAAAGTTATTTTAAGGGTTAAAACTTGTTTAATTAAGCTTCAATGTGATTTTAAAAATTATTTTCGCACTTTATTTGTTTGATTAGATAAATCGAACTGGGCGTGGGGCACGTGCCCCTTTTGCCAATAGTGAGCAACCGCCTGCGCCTCTGGCGATAGTATTGTTGGGGGGAATAATGGATGTGCTATCTTGTTAGCAGAATATACAGAGGCACGGAAATAATTTGAGTAACAGCATATTCAACTACTCTCCGTTACACTGCATTCAAACTGCATACGGGCTGATACTTTAGATTGACAAATAATTACTTACTGGTATTTCATATTCATTATTTTTAACTGTTATTTCATTTGGAATTCCATACGGCACAAACTAAAAACAAAATTCATTTTTGAATCAGAATTAAAAGTTACTACTACTACTTTCCTTTATCCGCACCCAATGGTGCATAGGGCATCGCATCGGAACACCAAGTGCAGTGTATCTTGATCATTTTAATACATGAAGGTAAGATGATGTCTTACGCTTCAGAACCAGTCCAAGATATCACACATGAAATATTAATATGAAAAAATTAAATTAAGTAAAAGTTATGTTTTCATCAATTATTTCTAGAACCTCTGAACTACGGGATGTGGACCTGACTTTGGAGAATACAAGGGGAACTGGCGGCCGATCACTGGCGTGCAGTCTGTTAGTGGAATCAACATGCTACATTTAGCGAGCGGATATGAAAAATCTTAGTACCTAATACTTATAATAACCCGCTTGCAAAGCGCGGGTGTAAGCTGTGCGCTTTTCGATTTGAGCTTAGACTATGGTGTTCTCGCGTATGTGTCCGCCCTATAGCACGGCGGTAGCGAATTTGACTACCGTGCATGAGGTCGTGGGTTGGGGTGGGAAATATTTATTTACATGTGATTTTCCTGTAAATATTTCATGTGCGTGGTACTGAGTACTGGTACTTTATGTAATAAAATGATCAAGATACACTGCACTTGGTGTACCAATGCAGTGCCCTATGTACCAATGGGTGCGGATAAAGGATTTGCGTAATCTATATAATAGATCTCTGAGTAATCGATACTACATAATATATAGTAATGTACCTACCATGATGTTTGCGTGAAACACTAAAAAATAAAACAATATAAAAAATTAATTGAAAAACTCCGTCGAGAGTTTTGCTTTGCAGCTAAAGCTCGCTGTTGGTGGCAATGCGCATTGTTTAGTTTGCGTAGCGCGGTGCAATATCGGAGAATCTATCAAACACTAGGCTTACTTTAAATGATAATAATTAGGCGCCTTGAAATTTGTCGACAGTAAATTTATTGCGAAAAAAAGCAAATTGATTGTGTTAGCGTTTTTTGATTGAACTCCATATTCGAATGTGAATCAAATTCGAACTTTCCTTTCCATTTATGTATCACTTTTATTTACAGACAGCTGTTTCGCCTTACGTACACAGGACACTGCATTAGTACACCAAGAGCAGTTTATCCTGATAATTTATTACGTGAAAGTCAAGATGCTCAGTCTTACGCTTCAAAGTCGGTCCTAGAGAACACTTAATATGTAATATTTTAATACAAAAAAAAATTCTGGAATCGAATCTGCGACACATAATTTGAAATATGATTGTTTTTTATTTTATTTATTTTATTTATTAGGGATTACTCAACAGCAATACATAGAATAAGGTATACAGAGTAAATTAAACATTATAAAAGCCAATAACAGAGATCCACAAAAAACACATTAAAGAAAATACAAAGGAGGAAATACAACTAAAAAAAATTAAAATACATTATATTAAAAGAGAGAGAGGGTGGGTGGGTGTGTGTGAGTGAGTGTAAGGCTGGGAGAAAGGGTGATAGAGTGGGTGCATGTGTGTGTGAATTCTATGAGAATAAATACTATCGCTGATTTTAAACATGAGAGAAAATAATTCTTTTATGACTCTTTTTTTAAATACAAATTTGCTACAGTCAAACAAATCAATATTGCTGAACTTTGTATTATAATTACGAGTTATACGAATCAATGGAGAGTTACGCGCATAGTTACTACGAGCTACTGGCAAATGGAATAGAGATTGAGACGTGTGACGAGTACGGTAGCCAGGTACTTTCAGGGCCAGCTCAGATACCAGAGCTGGACTGTCAAGACGTCCGCTTAGCAAGTCATGCAGGATTCCCATGTCCAACGACAGACGACGATCTTCAAGGCTAAGCAGGTGATGTATGTCACAAGAATTTTTATAATTAAGATCTGTGAACCTACACCTCCAATTGAGATGTCGTAAGAATGTCCATTGAATTTTCTCTAATCTATCCTTGTAAGTGATATATTGTGGAGACCAAATACAAGAAGCATATTCCAGCAGACTACGAACGTAAGCATAGTAAACTGTTTTGATGCAACTAATATCATTAAAAACCTGACAAGTACGAATGACAAATCCCAAATTGCTATATGCACGATTGATTATATTATCGATATGGTTCTCAAAGGTTAATTTCTTGTCTAAAATTACTCCTAGATCACGCACAGATTCAACCCGTTGAACAACTTGGTTGCCTATTTGGTATTGGTACAATATGGGATTATTGCTACGAGAGAAAGACATAAGTAAACATTTGGATGCATTTACATTTATTCGGTTTTTTTCATAATATACCGTTAAGCGATATAGGTCGTCCTGGAGTTTAAGGCAGTCATTTGTGTTCTTAATATTAAGATAGATCTTCTTATCATCTGCGTACATTAAAAACTTGGAATTATGTACAACGGCATAAATATCGTAAAGGTACGCATTGTAGAGCAACGGTCCCAAATGGGAACCTTGAGGCACTCCCGATGAAATACTAATAAAGTCTGATTTAAAGCCTCCAAGTACGACGGCTTGGCTCCTGTTACTAACGTAGGATGAAATCCAACGGTAAATATCACCTTGTATACCTAAGTTCAATAGTTTATTCAGCAGAATGACGTGGTCCACACGATCGAATGCCTTCTCGAAGTCCGTGTAGATCACATCCACTTGTTCTTGTTTATCCATTCGACGCAGCACAAAATCAGTAAATTCAATTAGGTTAGACGCGGTTGATTTACCTTTAAGGAATCCGTGTTGTTGAGGAGGTATTCCTTTGACTATAACGGGGTAAAACCCTTTTATAGACAATTTGTTCAAATACCTTGCTAAATGTATTGAGAATAGAAATACCTCTATAGTTAGTAATTTCGATTTTTGTTCTTTTTTGTGTATGGGTAGAATATGAGCCTCTTTCCATTTCATAGGGAAGTGTCCTTGCTTTAGAGAAAGATTAAAGATGATATTAAGGGGAGTACTCAAAGATTTAATTTATTCAAATAAATTAATAATTATTTGTATTCAAATAAATACTCGTAGGAGATCGGATTAGATTGCATATATCAATCAATCCTTGTATAATTTCTCATAACTTCAATGTGATAGATTAGAAAATACTAATGCATACATTTATTTAGGATTAACTATAGATTGTCATTTTAATTGGGATGTACGTATTCAAAAGCTATGCAATAGACTTCGATCTGTAAAATGCACAACAAGAATAATATATTTATCTCTGGCAGAATCAATAATAAGATATGCTATAGCTTCTTGGACTTTTTCAAGTGATTCGTATAATTAATTCGTGCAAAATATTAAAAAATTTGATGGTCAAATTGTAAATTGAAAAACATGTTCTGATATAAGTGTGTAAATCTCTCTCCTTATAATATAAGTCTGAAAATATTTTATCAGTTAAGGCTTATTTATGGTTTAAGTTAATATCTCAGCACGCGTCTCTCTCTGAGTATAAACACAGACCGGTGCATGTTTACAATACACGTTTTACAAGTGCGGAAGGATTAGTTCTCCCTAAATATAAAAATAAATATGGTAAAAGAACACTATAGTACAGAATATCGAAAATTTGTAATATGCTACCATCAAAACATCAATTATTTTACAGGCTTAAAAGAGACGTGTGCTGAGAACTTGGTTGATAGAGCGAGAGTTATTAAATTGAGAAAACTCAAAAACGTGTGTATTTAAAAGAAATGTATTTTTGAAAGTTATACTTCTTTGCCACTTTGGGTGTGGATGTTGGTCGAGAAACCGCGTCACGCTGATTTTTAAGAGAAAATGGCGCTTAAGAGAAAATGGGCGCCACAGTCACTGATGCTTGTATTGGTCTGACTTTGACAGTTGTCATTTCTTTTGTTTATTTACTTCTTACGCGTCATTTTAGCGAATTATCTTTTTTAGAAAATACGCTATTGCAATGGCTTCGGTTTTTCTCCATGACTTAAAGATGAAAGAATGATTATAGAAGAAAATAACTGATAATGATAATATAGGTGTATAATATAATAATGAAGTCACGTATAATATATTGAATATAAATATATTGAATAATATTGAAAAAAGTCTTATATTTCATTTTATATATCCTGTCTGTTTGTGTGCGTGAGTGGGTGTATGAGAATGGCCAAAGAAGTATAACTTCCACCGTGTGGTCCGACGCACACCGATTTTTTTCATGTATTGTGTTTGTACAATTTTCTGTAAGAGGATGTGTTGTGTATTTTTATTTTTATTTCAACATGTATTTGTGCACCGCACCTACTGACGAGTTGCAGTAGGCAACTCAGTAGGACATTTAGTATTTATTTTTCTATAAAAAATATAAAAAAACAATCAATCTCCGGCGATACAACCCATTGAGGGTCCTAGCCGCCTCCAAGAAACGTCTCCACTCGCGTCTGTCTTCGGCTACTTCTTTTCAATTGCCAATGCCCAAGGATGCAGTGTTCCGTGATTGCATTTAAATATTATCTCTTTTCACTTTAAACTATTTTTGAGCGGAGATTGTTAAATGCGCCTCGTATGTCATATGTAAACTAGGCCTTAACTAGAAGTGTACAAAGCTGCCGAGTCTGGAACAATGACGGAAACTTTCCCCGTAATGAAGTTTAAATCCGTTCATTGTTTGGAATGCGGGTGGTTGCATCTGCGGGCTCAACTAGAGTGGCGGTCTATTAAAATTGCAAATTTGTCGGTCTCACGCAGAATCCAGGCACAGAGACCAGAAACGTATTAAATGAATATTCTAGAGTTTTCTAATACTCTTGCCTGCATGTTTGTTGAGGTGGGTCCAGCGGGCATAACTACTATGTAAATCCACCTATTGCTTGACTCCGTCGCCTTGGTAACGAATATGGTGATATTGACATATTTCGGTACTCATTGAGTATATTCAAGTTCAATATACTAAAGGCGATGGAGTCTAGTCAATCAAGTAATTTAAAAAAAAAACTATTTATTGTCTTGTACATATATAAAGTTATGTAAAATTCCCGCTAAACTGCAAAAGCAGATTTTTAAGCGGGGATTGGCTCTCTATTACACTATGGTTTTTTAACATACATACTCGTACATATTTATTATACAGTGTTTGCTATTATTAGATATTATTTAACAAAATGTATTAATTTTTTTCAATAATTGGAGTGTTTGAGAGACACGGACACGGTTTAAAATATATTTTTTGAATTGTTTTTTTCGTCTTCTTTTTTTTATTTTCATTTAGTTTTTTTCTGGCAGTCTATTAAAAATGCGTGGGATTATACATGCCCTGGTCCTGTCTCCGTATACATTTAACGCTCTCTTTTCTATATATTTTCCTTTTTTTTTTCGCCGCGTTCCATATGTATGACGGATTGGATTTTTGTATGTATATTTGAGGAGTTCTTCTGTTATAAGTTGGTCCAAATAATATAACATACTTTGTACTGATAAAATTCGGAATATATTTTTAATTTTTATCTTTGTAATACTGTATATTGTTGTAATTATGGAATAATGAAAGATTATTCAAATCCCACTCAGGCACAACTTGTTTCCTGTTTTCTGGTGCAGTTTCTTCCGACTGATGGAAAGCAGCCCCAAAATCGAAATATTTGAGTAAATAATAAAAACTCAAATGTTTCATTTTTTAAATTTGGCATTCGTTTAGGCTTTTTAAGGAACACAGAGGTGAGGCAGCGGACATAGCAACCCTTGGTATCTACCGTCATCCAGCGAAGGCGTCTCGGCTGGCTAGGTCATATACTAGGTATGCCTCCGAGAGCCGCCACCATTCTTGCCTATTTTTACAAGGCTCCCGGCGTCCTGGACGTCCACTGTTGACAATTCGTCGGCAGTTTGCGTTAGAGCTGCTGGACGTGGATCTGGCTTGGGAGGATGCGCGGAATCTGGCGGCCGATCGCTTGGCTTGGAGGCAGTTTTTGGAATCCATATGCTCCATATAGGGAACTGATATGGTATGATTGATGAATGATGATGATGATTTTCCATCCTCACAAATAATTTTTTTGATTCTTAAAAAACATTGATTACTTTTGGTAAAGGAAATTTTAGCACATTCTAAAATGATAATAAACATAAAATGGCCAGTTAAATGTACGGATTTATGAAATCCTCGTCGTTTGGAAGTTATCTCGGAGTCGGGGGGAACGTAAGGCGATCAATAGCACCTGAACAATGATAAAGTACCTAGGACCTACCGGTCCTATACATAATCCTGTCGGTAGCACCTACTCACAGTACGAGCCCGATATTGTGCACGATGGGGGAGGGTATTCCCTAACATCACGACATTTTAGGTGTGTTCAAATACTTTGTATACGAATCTGGATTTATCCCATGACGGGAGTAGAGTTTTTTCAAATTCGGGAATATGGATATTCAAGCGTTTACAGGGCTTATGACCTGTCATTGGCTGGGTTGAAATGGCCACTTTACGTACTACAACATTCCACGTTCCGCTTATTAGCGAATATCCACACCAGGTAACATTTTTGATTTTGTATTTAGGTTACGAATCCCACCTGTCTAAAAAATGTGGAAAAAAACCTTAACATACCACGTGGAGGACTAGAAAATCCTGATAGAGGTAAAATAATAAAAAATTTATCTAAACTACATTTTACTGTTGCTTTTGAATAAGTAACTATGTACTTGGGAAGTCCATTAAAAGATCCTTTGTGTCAAAGTTTCCCTATTATTCATGGGATTGCTTTGTTTAGCCTACGTATCTACCTGGCTACGGACGATATCTCTTACTCCGCCTAACTTCTGTCCGGGAAGCGTGTTAACTACTCCTTTCAGTGCCAGATTTGAGATTTTTTTCGCTTGCTTAATTTTTCTAAATCTATTTCAATACTTGAAGTTGCACACGCCCTATTTTTATTTTTATTATACACCGTGTCCCACGATGAAACCGCGAAACTCCGGAGGGTGATTGTTCATGGTATTCTGAGAAAAAAATCCTTATAAAGTTTTTTGATCCGGGCATTTTAAATGATTAATTAAAAAAAAAAAAAATAATAAAAAGCGACTATGTAATACTGGCTTCTGTTTGAAATGCTAGCGGTGGTGGGGGTGGCGGTGGGCGGGGAAGAGTGGGGGCCCGCTCTGGTCACCGAACGCCTTGCCTTGTGCGGACATTCAAAATTCGAATTTCATATCTGAAATTGGTGCAGGTCACGTGGTGTTAGCCAGTTAAAAAATGGACGGTATTACACACAAGTGAATTTTTTATTCATATTTTAATCATTTTTTTAAGAAATTAGAATTGGGTTTTTTGAAAAACTTTATTAAGATTTTTTTCTCAGAATATCATGAATAATCAACCTCTGGAGTTTCGCGGTCTCATCGTGGGAAACGGTGTATTCATTTTTTGAAACAAAAGCTTCACAAACGTATGTAGATCCAAGGGCACTAATCGCTGAAACTCAAATTGCTGAAAAATATATCTAGTCCAGTCAAATAGTTCTAGGGTAGTTTTGTTTTTTTTCCATTCTGTATGCTTTTGGGGCGCTGAATCCGAATTTGAGGTTTCAAGGTGAAAAAAATCATCACGCATGACCGCGGTAGATGTCAAGCTATAGTAGACATTCTACATAATATGGTGATCAATGGAGCAATTAGATGATTCTATGTTTTTTAGATCCAAAAGTTTTATTTGAGGTATTTCCCAAAGGTGTTAAATAATGGAAGCAGCATTTGTAAATACGCGTCTGGGAATACCAGGTGTCTTAAAGAGATTATGTCCCTAATTGTACGGAGCACAAATAATACAATAAAATACTGATACACAATAATAAACTAACTTAAACGAATATCCGTTTATCATACTAAATTAATTTAGCATATTAAATAATAATAAACGGATCCTATTATAATAAGGGCCGATTTTATAAACATTCTTTATACCATTTTTAAGTTAAATTTCGTATAAAACCCGCTTTTCCGTTTTATGAAATGCTGGTAAAGTTATTTATCCGTTACCATCTACCAAAACTATTGTGAGGGGTTAAGTTTCCTAACGATCCGTTTTTCGTTAAAATGTCAAATATTCAGCGGCCATTTTGGAATGATTCCATTAAGAATTTATTTAATTCTGTGAAATATAGCAACGTAAATAAGTAAAATAAACAACGATGATGGATAATTTAAAGGTAACTTAAACTCCAGATTTTAGTTTTTTGGTTGAAAAGTTTACATATTGACGTATAATTGTCACGATCTGACTAAATAATAATAATAAAATTATCGAGTTTCAGAATAATTACAAATAAAATATAGACATTAAGGCACGGCGAGGGCGTGGTTAATGTTTTAATTTATAATCAGTTAAAGGTTCGATTGCTTATTTATAAAACGGTCCCTAAATAGATGACGTTGGCGTTGACATTATGATTCAATTGAAAATAATTTGCCTAAGCATTTTGAATGAAAAATAAGTTAGGTTTGGTTGAGAAATACATTTTACAATGTAATCTGTAGCCCAATACGGGTACAATAAGTATTTTATTTTGTCATTCGTGAAATAAATTTTAGTTTAAAAAAAACACTCGAGTTCTCAAATATTTCATTTTCGGGACTGTTCTCAAATAGTTGGAAATAACTGTGTCAGAAAGCGAGTAGTAACAAGTTATGCTAGAGTGGGATATGAACCTAGAGGTTCTAATCCGGAGTCTCCGAATCTACCACTAGACCACAACCCGGTTAAAAATATATAAAACTGATTTCATCATCATCATCATACCATATCCGCTCCCTATGTGGGACGGATATGGTGTGATGGAGTCGTGAAGATGCGGCGTTGGACCTGGCTTGGGCATGTACTCCGGATGCCTCGGGAGACCCTGAACCCGAGCTGCCTCTTCTTTACGCCTGCAGGATCCCGCCGTCTGGTGGAAGGAGGCGAGAGAGCTGGCTTGTGACAGGGTCTCCTGGAGGGATCTAGTGATGTCCACATGCTCCACATAGGAGCGGACGTGGCGAAAGAGAGAGAAGAGAGATGTGGAGCATATGGAATCCACAAACTGATTTATTATTTTCAGATCTAGATTGTACGTAGTTATGCAGAGAACGGCTAGCCTCAATATTCTTTTCAAGAAACCTAATGTTATCAAAAATGAATTTCTCAACACGGGTTTATTCTATGTATATTTATGTAAGAGAAAATAATATTATTATTACGGTAAAATAAATAAACAAATAAACCAAATTTACATATCATAACATTTTTCAGTAGAGATTTTGACTTAAAAGTTTTCATTTCTGAAAAGTTTTGATTAAACAGTATTTAATATGAAAACATTAATTTAATAACGTGCGCAATCTTTCGTAATCTCTTGGGATCGTAACTGAAACGAACTTTCACGTCTTTCAGAAACTTTCCCTGAAAACTTCTGAAAATAGGATACTGGAAATAAATATAGTTTGTATGTGAACGCACATAGTTTATATTCATAGCTCCAATTATAATAAAATCTTATCAGACATATTCATTTTTTTCTCTACCAAACTTTATAAGGTAGGTACATAGTATTTAATACATAGACTTCTTCGGTGTAAGTCTATCAAGATTTAAACATTCACTGACGTAGACCCGATCCTGTCTTAAGTGTGTCCACGTTTTATTCTAACTGTCTTAGCTTCACCATTTTGATGTTCTGTCACTTATTTTTACTGCTTGTTATCCCATTTTTTTTTTTTTTTTTTTTTTTAACCAACACAACAGGCCACTGGAGGCCCAATTACAGAGGGGAACAACATGACAAACACCCAGGCTTGAGAAAAATCACTTTTGATTTTTGTGTTCTCACCGGGAATCGAACCCGGAACCTCCGTATCGTGAGTCCAGCGTCTTAACCATTACGCTACGGAGGCCGCCTTTTGCTTATCTATGTATTTGAAATGGATTTTTTTCGTAAATAAATAAATAATAATAATAAAATGTAACAGGTCTGTCAATACCCTGATTTTAACTTATTCCTAGATCTTTAGTAAGTAACATAAATATCATGCATATTATGTATATATTGTATTATTAAATAAATACAATTAAAAATTCTCCCAAACGGTAAGTAAATATCTCTCTGCCTTACCCCATCTGTTCATTTAAACCACGGCACGGCTTTCTAAATATAGAAGTTGCTTTGTACTTTACTTCGTGAAGTTATATTTCAGCGGTTGACAGCGCACCTTCAGAATTGGGATTCTTCCGACTAACTAATAATGTTACGTTTAGTGAATCCAACTAACTGACCGGGATGTAATTGAAACATCATGGCTACATATTGTTAATATGTTATGCATTTTATATTACAATAGATACTAATAATACAATTAATACTTAGAGGCAATCGTTTGAACTTAATTTTATATTTAGGGGTAGAATTACTAATATCCCTTCTTCTTTCACCACGTTCGCTCCTATGTGGCGCATGTGGACATAACTAGATCACTCCAGGAGACCCTGTACCAGACCCTGTACGTCAGGCCCGCATCCATCAGCTCCGCCGAATAATCCGTGGGATGGTCATCGACGGTCTGCCAGGATGGCGGGATCCTAATATCCCTATCACGGTAAATTTGGGCCAGCTCCTTGAGCAGGTTGGGGTGAATGCTTCTATGACAATCTTAGAGCCGAGACAGTGAAAGGGGCAATGTAAGAATTTGGTCGCGAATTGAACAGTTATAACTGAATCTATTTAATTTCGCAGATCAGCTTTAAAAAATCGGTAGAGTTAAGCTGGACTGAAACAAGACTCGTAGTCTTTAAAACAGTCTAGGAAAGGAGTGGGGCTTTCACTGAACTTTGTTTATTTATTTTATTTTAATTTAACGGATATTGGCTCGTACATACATACCTATATATGTTTTAAATAATTATCGCGGCGGAATTTCATCCACTATTCTATACACTCAAAAGTCGTGCGAATTATTTTTTTTGTTTATTAACGACACCGCCACCGATTGCGTTTTACATAATTCATACAGATTAATTACAGTGAACGATAGTAATAAATAAAAACAAAGAAAACAATTTATAAAAAGTACAACTAGATAGTATGAGTGTAAATGAAACAACGGGTAACCAAAATCCAAATAATCTATCTACGAGTACATACGTATACATGATGAAACAAAACTTGTAGTACAACCCGAAAACTGGTGAATCTACATCGTATTTGAAGACGATTGTGTTATATAACTTTTTAATCTGATCTTGAAAAATATTTTTTTTTTCTGACAAAAGTTTTCACAAGTCATCATCATCATCATACCATATCCGCTCCCTATATGGAGCACATAGAATCCACCAACTGCCTCCAGGCCAAGCGATCAGCCGCCAGCTCCAATTCTTGGAAGAATTTTAGGTGTGCGGTGGTTTGACTTTGTAAGGAACACAGAGGTGAGGCAACCCAACCCTTGGTATCTACTGTCATCCGGCGAAGGCGTTTCGGCTGGCTAGGCCATATACTACGTACGCCTCCCGAGAGCCGCCACCATGCTTGCCTATTTTACAAGGCATCAGGTTCTCGGCGTCCTGGTCGTCCACTGTTGACAATACGTCGGCAGTTTGCGTCAGAGCTGCGGCACGTGGACTTGACTTTCACAAGTATGGTAGATTAAGGAAAATTGCTCTAATTCTTATTAAAATGCGTTTTTTAATTTTGTTTTCTTTGTGGATAATATTAATTTCAGTAAATACATGATATTTGATAAAAAAATTAGAATAATGTGATAATGACAATAACTATTTTAGCGTCCTAAAATGAGGTGTAAAATAACCGACAGCCAATAATTTAACACCTACTCTGCGGCAATTCGTGGCTTCTGGTTTACCACATTTCTGATAATATATTAAATGGATGTATCGTGTTTGCTGAGAGGGAAATTGAAATACTAACTTCAGTTGATTGCGCGAACGCAAAACTAATGATGGGTTCTGTAACGCAGCGTTTGCCAAAGTGTGGGGGATTTTAGTCGAGCCGATTTAACTGGGTTGTAATAAACTAATCATCAGGCCTATGGATATACGTAAATATTACTACTACTAATGACTTTTATTCATTGATAAAAATCTGTATAATAAAGCTATAAAAGTCACAATTAGCAATGCCACTGTTTTCTATTTTTTTTTTCTATAGGCGTACTACTCAACGAAGCAAAATGTATTTTTTGTGTGTTCTTAATGAAGATACGATATTTTAAAGTTCCGCTATCTCTTTCTTACTTGAGAAACGCCTTCGCCGGACGACAGTAGATACCAAGTCCGTTGCCTCACCGCTGTGTTCCTTACAAAGTCAAACCACCGCACACCTAAAATTCTTCTAGGAATCGGAGGATGCACGGGAGCTGGCGGCCGATCGCTTGGCCTGGAGGCAGTTTGTGGATTCCATATGCTCCACATAGTGAGCGGATATGGTATGATGATGATGATGATAAAAAATAGTTTTTGCATTTAACTTTTATTAGTAAATATTTTTTACCATATCGATAGATTAAACAATGTGTATCAATACTGTAAAAAAATACAGGTTTTACGAATTTGCAATTTAGCTTATTTTAACGTTTAATAGACGAGTTGATTCAATAATTTTCTGTAAGACACCGTTTTGAAAGTTCTGATAATGCGACCATGCAAAATGTTTTAAGTATAATGTAAGGCAATCTATTTTAAATATATTTGCTTTATATTTTTTACACATAAATCTAATATGTAGATAAATGTTGAGAAAAAATGTACGACGCGTTACTACGCTATTGCTCCGTAAGCAACGCTTTCAGTGTCATTCAGATAAAGTGTAAAAATACTTTTAAACCTACATTATTATTTTTATTACCTACGATTACCCACATTATTATTTTTTCAAGGTTTGACTCATTTACATAGTTAGATGTGTAAATATTACAATACCAATAATATTTCAATGGGTTATTATGAAGGTACCTATCATGTAAGTGAAGAGTTAGGTAAAAATGCGCACACAAAGATTAATACGTTAAATTCGTGATTTTTTTTATTGAATAGATAATTTGTAGTGAGAATGTAATGGGATAATCGTTTCTGTAAAACAACTTTCGGTTTTATTCCGATATTATCACTATATATGGCCTCTTATTGGCGCGCTATTTATACATATAATATTATTCGATTTATCGGTCATTATTCATAAAAGTTTGTTACAAAATTTTATTTCTTTTTATTTTTTATTTTTTTACATACCTATTATTGTTTCTACCGCAATTACACGAACCGTCCTTATGGAGTTTGAATGTTGGAAATATACGTAGGTGTATTCCAAGCACGTTTACAATGAAAGCCCCACCCCTCCCCTAGACTGTTTTAAAGTCTATTGAGTATTTTTTCAATCCAGCACAACTCTACCGATCTTTTCAACAAGCTAAACCGCGATTTTAAGATTGTCATATGTGATAAAATTGTGTCAGTGTGATAAAATTTCGGATGAATTTACGAGGTGTACGGGAACAAATGCTTTCATTGCCCCTACCACTGTCTTGTCTTATGTACAATTGTCTATGTTTCCATCACCCAAACCGACCAGAGTCGGCCCAAATTAACAGTGGTAGGGAAACTGTAGTTACTATCCCGGTCATTATTTATTAGTAAGTACTACCACCCGTATGGAAACCGTCATACTGCCTCGCCAGGCCCACCGTCCCAGAAATCCACCCGAGCATCCGCGGTCAGGATCTCAATGGAGGGACATGGAAGAGAAGGCATCAATTGAGGAAGGTTTAGGGAACAAGATGGGAGGGGACGAAATGCATGTATGCATCACGCACTATCATCCGATCTGGGAGACAGTATTTATTACGTCCCTTGCCGTACCTTGTCACGATACCTATCCAAAGACCATCAATATAAAACAAGACACAATACAACAGAATTTGGGGTGGGATGTTAATTGAGACCTCCTCGCGCGTACACACAAACAAACCTGGACCCGCTGATATTCCAAGCACAGACACATTCAAACCTTTCAAAATCGGCTTTACGTGGAAGGGAAATTTGCTCTGTCTATATAATATATACTTGGTAGGCTTATGCCGTCCGCTACATTTCTGTCTAAGATTCATGTTTCTATTTCTCTTCCATGTCAGAAAATGTCAAATTTCAATGAAACAGTACCGAAAGAAATTTATTTTTGAAATTACTTTTTTGAGTTAGTTATTCATGGTGCAAAATGTTCTGATAACAAACAATGTTTCATACACATGCACAATGTGCATACACGATTTAATAATTCATGGACCATATGCGGAAGCCCTTCGTTGGTTCGTCAATATAAACCATATTGTGGTTCAGGTTCAGTTTCAGTGCCGCACGTTTCATTCTTATATTACTATTAGTTCAAACGTAAAAACAAATGAAACAGATGAATAAAGGAACTACTGTAAGTATAGTTACTAGTTAATCTCACGAGGTTTTACCACCTTTTCTGAGATAGTTAGCAATTCCTTCATTTACATATAGGTATATTGTATATTTTTATAAAAAAGGTTTTGCATAGTAAATTTATGAACTTCATAGGTTTATGGCATGTATTTGTTTATTTATTTATTTACGAAAAAAATCCATTTTAAACACATAGATAAGCATAATAGGGATAACAAGCAGTAAAAATATTTAAAAAAAAAATGGAATCAATGTTAGATCTACGCTTTTGAAGACTAGAGATTCTCAACATTGACTCCATATCTTTATAGGTGAAATCCATCTCTTTCCAGACCGATACGTAGCATATACATAATATTCGAAATATGATGTAGATTCACTGGTTTTCCGCTTGTACATCGAGTTTTGTTACACAGTGTAAACATGTTGTTGTTTTTGCTTAAATCTGCAATCCATTAAAAAAAAATATTTTGAAACCCAGTGTTTCAAAGAAATAAACATTGAATTTTTATTTACGTTATCTGAACAGCTGTGAAGAAGCTTTTTCCAGGCTCGGGAATTCAGGTGTTTACAGGACTTATGACTTGTCATAACTCATCAGGTGGGTTAAATGGTCAACTAAAGTATTTCAACATACTCCACTCCGCTTACTAGCAAATATCTTCTAAACATGGTGTAGTGGCAGCATGCAAGAGGTCCCGATGGGGCTCTATATTCTACATGAAATATTGATTTGAATGTGATATTCAGATTAAAAAATTCGTATGTGATACCTTCGACTGGCGCTGAAGCTTAAGACTGATTATTTTGCCTTCATGTAACAAATGATCAAGATTCACGGCACTTGGTGTACCAATGCACCATTGGCTGCGGATAGGGGAAAGAAGTAGGAGAAGTAGTAGGGAATTCCAATTTTAAATGCAAAAGGAACGATTTCTATGACATCTATGTAATGACAGTGAAGTTACGTAGTTTTAGCAAATTTCTCTTTTGTGTAAATAACATTGCACGGAATTTACATTGGATTGATTGGCGTTGAAATGACGTTAATTAAATAAAAATGTCGAATGAATAGAAACGGAGTTCGAGAAGAGGGTTTGTGATTAATTATCCGGTTTGATACATTTCCAGTACAGGGTGTGGCAAGTGGCAAGTATCGAGTGCACAGGGTGTTGGAGGAAGGGTGCGAGAGTGGAGTGTTCTACTTTTAGCACAGGCACTACTCACATTTAGTGCTACCAGTAGAGTGTAGTGCGACCCGACCATACTGCTAACAAGCACTGGGCGTGTATACAAGTCTAATTAAAAATGCCAAACACCCGTAGATTTATAACTCTTGACATTCTAGACTTGATTTCGCTTGAGTACGCTTTTAATCCTCAACGTGAAAAAAGGCAGATATTGTTATTATGCTTCGAGTATTGTATGTCGATGTTTTTTTATACTTCTTTATTGTTATAATATATTTTTAAGCCCCTCAATATATTATAGACTCCTCCGCGGCTATATGGCGGCCTCCGTAGCGAAAGGAGAGTTACGGGCTCGAATCTCCGAGGACGCAAAATCGAAAGAGATTTTTATCAAGCCTGAGTGTTTATGACGTTGTTAATCGGGCCTCCCTGCCTGTTGTGCTGAAAGTTTCTTTTAAAATTATATGTAGAAAAAATAGTGAATAATTAAATAAATACCGCGAAGAAAAAGTATGGAAACAGTTTTTTTTTTGCTTATTTTGGGTTAAATTATACTCAAAAGGAAGTTAAAAGTATAGCCGGCTCGTGGCATAGTGGTAGCGCGTTAGGCTACTGTGCATAAGTTCGCCTGTTCGATTAGGGAGTCAACATGAAATATTTATTTACATGTGGTTTCATATTCATATTTCCTACCTTGGACTAGCAGTGAAGCGTAAGACTGATTGATCATCTTAACTTCGTGTAATAAAAATTATCAAGATACACTGCCCTCGGTGTTCCAAAGCAGTGCCCTATGCACCATTGGGTGTAGAAGGGAAAGAAGTAGTAGTAAGAGAATAGAGTTCAATATGGATGGCGTGTACCACCTAATTTAATGTTGAAGGCATCTTGAATGGACTTATTTGCTGTCATCAATATAAATATCGCTGCAGGTTTGATTTAATCGAAGATCAGAAATAACTAATATGGCTCATACATAATATTATACTAACATGCGTAAACGAGTCAAAACAATCCTAAAATTATCAGTCATTAAAAAATATAGCACGAAAATTTAAAGAACATATTACATTTTCTTTTTAACGAGCAGATATAATAGACAAATAATGAAATTCCTTAGCTAATTAATTTTGCGCCACCCACAGGCACTGAAAAACGTAAATGTGAAATTTTAATTCCCAATGACAAACTGTAGAACTGCAGTTCATCGGAATAGTGTTTATTTAATTATTAAATTACTTACGCCCAGGGGGCTTTTACATAATATCATTACCAAAGCAAAACTGTTATAAGCAAATTAAGATCATAAGCATAAAATATAAGATTATGAGCGTTAGATAAAAAATAAGGGTAAGAATAACCATAATCAACGATTAATATTTTTAAGTTGTTTACTTTTAAGTATTTTTGTAAATTGTAAAATTTCAACATTGACGTCAACGTCACCTGAGCGTCGTTTCGATTTGATATGATTTGGAGGATTTATAAATAACTTTTTCTTGATTTTAAAAATCAACACTGGTAAAACCCATGTCATGTGTAACAGCTCGTGTCAAGATGCCCAGATCCCCCTGGCTTTGTCGGGACAAGTCATCGAAAGGTTCGAGAGCTTCAAATACCCGGGAGCGTACATGACAGAAAACGGCCAAGTTCAGAAAGAACTGGGAATGCGGCTAGGAGTAGCGGGCGCCGCATTCAACAGTATGAAGCCTGTCTGGAGATCGGATGTTTACTCGGTTAAAACAAAATTCCGCTTTATAACGCCTGCATCACACCTGTTCTCCTCTATGGCTGCGAATCGTGGCACCTAACCAGGGCCCAAGATAGCAGACTCCTGAGTTTTGAGAACAGGTGTCTTAGAATAATTTTAGGTGTGCGGTGGTTTGACTTTGTAAGGAACACAGAGGTGAGGCAACCCTTGGTATCTACTGTCACCCGGCGAAGGCGTTTCGGCTGGCTAGGCCATATACTACGTATGCCTCCCGAGAGCCGCCACCATGCTTGCCTATTTTACAAGGCATCAGGATGCACGGGAGCTGGCGGCCGATCGCTTGGCCTGGAGGCAATATGTCGATTCCGTATGCTCCACATAGGTAGCGGATATGGTATGATGATGATAATGAGGTAATTACGTATAGTACACAGGTAAGCCAAAATATAAAATATTATAATTTATGTATTGCGTTGGATTAACACCGAGAATCCGTGCTATTTTAATAGTTATCAAATTTATAATACGCTTTCTTGCACAAGATTTTCTTTACTTTAGTTCCCCGTCGAAATAAAAATATTTGAGGGAATTTTATTATAAAAGCGTATACAATCTCCCAGGAATGAGTTGCCAGACTTATGCAGTCTTAATTTAGGGAGGTCTAGATTTGCTTTGATATAAAGTGTAGAGGGGAAGCCTCTATCACTAACCTAAGGAAAATTTTAAATTTCCCTGCATTCTGTCAATGCTTCCTGTTTATAAATATTGTGTCTTAAGGAAATTATACTAAATCATTTGATAAGGCAGTAAAAAATTTAATCGTTAAGCGAAGGAATCGTTAATAGCTATTTAAAGTCAGCGGTCTAACATACCTTTGCAATCACTGAAATTACAAAAAAAACCTTTTCCGTAATTCCTGATGAATTATTAAATTATAAACGATTATGAAGGAGACTTCAGGTATTAAAAAAAGTCTTACGATTCCCAGAAAATTCCTCTTAATTAACCTTAAGTGTTCATGATAAAATGCAAATATTTTGTTAATCATCATATTTATTATCAAGTTACCTACAGTGATTTCTGAATTGATTACCGATTTTGGAAAACATGAAAAACATGTATGCGAATAAAAATCAACATTGTTTTAATACTACTACTTCTACTTTCCCTCATCCGCACCCGATGGTGCATAGGGCACTATATCGGTACACCAAGTGCAGTGTATGTTGATCATTTTATTACATGAAGGTAGGATGATCAGTCATACGCTTCACTACCAGTCCAAGGCATCGCGCATGAAAACGCATATAAATAAATATTTAATGTTGACCCTCTACGGGAATCGCCCCGCAACCTCATGCACTGTAGCCAAATGCGCTACCACTATGCTGCGAGGCGGACATACATTAGCAGTAAATGGTTTTTATAAGATGATTGGGTAAAATTATTGAAAAATGATGTTCGGAGGAAATGCGTATCTTAGCACAAAAACCATCACGCCATTTCCCCGAAGGGGCAGACGGAGAGGATGAAACGCCATACCACTCTGTCCTTACACACTTTTTTCGCTTTCTCCACATTCACACATCTTCTTATGCACACACGCCGATTATTCCGACTTTTCACATGTTCGCTTACAAGTACTTGTCTGCTTGATAAAAAAAACTACTACTACTTTCCCTTATCCACACCTAATGTGTGTGTAATTGTCAAAATCCATCCATAACTAATAATATTAATAAATACCTATAGGTAAGTACGTATTTTGCAGGAAAATTTTCCAAAATGAAATAAGAGGCACATTTCATTTCGAAGTTCAAATTAAACACCTGAATGTCAAAAGGTGATAATAATTATTATTTATTATTCAATAATACACGCGTCAAATCAGTTTTTAGTTCAATGATTTCTAAACCTACGCACGTGTGAACATATTAACTTGAAATGTTTGTCTTAAATTCAGTGTCTCCAATAATCATGTTGATAAAATCAACCAAGTAGGCATCGTTCTTAGTAATTTTCGGCGTGTTTTTCTTATGTACGCTAACAAAACTGTGATAAACAGATTTGAATTAAGGACCAACTTCCGTGGAAAGGAAAAAGCTACTAAGCGACACAATATGTGCAAAGAAAAATGATACCAAGTGACATGATATTATCACGTCACTTGGTATCATTTTTCTTTACACAAATTATGTCGCTTAGTAGCTTTTTCATTTCCACCGTCGATTCAAACAACATCTTCTGATTACGATTATTGTATCCAGTCATGTAAATATTGACGCATGGGAGCTTTTATTGACATTTGATAATATTGTTTTCTGAAATTAAGCAGAATTTCAATCAGTTAATATTTTAGCTGTAAGGCGTATTATTTTCTCGTGACTCTAAACGCTCATGTTATTCCCATTAGGGGCAGATGAATATTGATTTCAATTCTGTCCTCCGAACTTGTGGCCCCATTCTGATTCGCTGATTAATGAAATAGGTAAACTTGTTGATAATTTCCATATTTAAGTTATATTATTTATTGCTAATAACTGTTCGGTTGCATTTTTTTAAATAACATGGAACTGAAATTTTTTGTGAAAAAAAAACAAATTCTAAAGAAGAAGAAGATTGAATGATTGAGCAACAAAATAATTTTTAACAAGATTTTGATTGATGAAATCCTAGAAGACAAGCGATGAATTTTCACTCTCGCAATTTTCAAAGTATGTAATTAATATCACAACAGAGACAAGGAAATTTTAAAAGAAATATTATGAATATCTAGGCGTTTACAGGGTTCATTACACCATTCGCTGGGTTGGTGACCACTTGTACAAATGTACATATAGAGCTAGAGACTGATAATCTTGCCTTCACGTAACAACTTATCAAGATTTACTGCATTTTGTGTAACAATGCAGTGCCCTATGCACCAATGGCTGCGGATACAGGAGAAGTGATGTACATATTACAACATTCCATAAAGTAGCCGCTTTATGACGGATCGTATGCCTTATAAACGCCTGAGTATCCGTTTTTCCCCCGCGAACTAAAGTTCTCTAGGTAAATATGTGAATTATATTAGGATTTTACTAACAATAAACCTTAATTTATACCTGACGACATGTTTGTGTGATTATCTTATCTGTTTCAGGAATATCAAAAGCTGCAAAGATGCATACCTATAGGTTGATGATGGTTCAACATAAATATCTGGCTTAGTGAAGCATGTGTCTAATTTGCGTGTCGATTTTCTTTTAGTGAATCTGCTATGGTGAAATGCATGTTGGTGTAGTTGTATTTGTCCCGGCGAAGAGACGAAACCGGTAGACATAGAAAAGTCAGTGAGTGGTTTTATACAAAATTTTATTAACATAATATTAGAATATTAATTTATAAATTATTTGTGTATTCGCAATTCCTCTAAATCAATTTTGATCTCGTGAAAGCTAGGTATGTATTTTTTCATGAAGTTAGTGTAATATCATGTTAGTCAAGTTCAGGCTTTTTTCAAAAGGGATTGTTTTTAATGATTGCTTTTAAAACGGATACAGCGATCACTTTTGCTTCAGGGTGTTTGTTCCCGTTATCAAAATATTGTATGCGCTTGAAAAATGGAGCCGCTGCATTACTGAGCTACGCAAGTATACACTATATTATATTATGCATTAGTTGCATTGTTGATTATTTCGCTAGATGGTGACACAATCGTCTCGCGGGCGTATGCGAAACCTGACGTGTGTTCTTTATAGTCTGGGCCCAGATACCGTCAATCATCACAGTATCACGGGTTATACTTTCCTACCTGTGAATACTGACACCATAGCCTGTGGTACACCTTCCATCACATTTGTTTTAATGCTGTGACTGGTGGTTGGTGGTTGCTCCACGCTAATCTTTAAAGCGGGCTTTGTACCGCACTGAGCGATTCAGTTGGGAGTCAGGGAGAGTCGTTCTAGTACTTCTCGCATTAGGACTAGTATCTAGGATCAAGAACTAGGAGTTGAACAGTGGAACAATAATTCAAAGAACACTTGATTCCTTAAATCGAAAACAAAGCTTTTGAAACCGTTTACAGTGTTGAGCTGTAATTATCAGCTGAGTTAAGTGGCCAATTGACGTATTGCAACATTCTCCATTCCGCTTATTAGCGAATATCCACACCAGGTAGGTCTTTTACGTTGGTTCGGTCATGTAGAGCGAATGGATGATGAAAGAAGGGCTAAAAAAATATATGATGCGACTGTGCCTGGATGTAGAAGTCGAGGAAGGCCGAGAAAGACATGGCATGATCAAGTAAAACAAGTGCTTGAAAGTGGGCATGTAAGAAGTCGGAATAATCGACGTGCGTGCATGAGGAGATGCATGAATGTGGAGGAAGCTAGAGAAGTGTGCCAGGACAGAGTGGTGTGGCGTTCTATCCTCTCTGCCTACCCCTTCGGGGAAATGGCGTGATGGTTAGTTAGTTAGTTAGGATTATTGATTTTGCTTTATGTAACTTGTTGAAAAACATCCACAAGGGTGTTGCTAACGACATCTTATACCTACCCCCATCATGGGAAAAATTCAGATTTCACCTATCATACATAGTCTTACCACACATTCGCCTGAGAGATCGCATTTCAACTGCATTCAATCTACTTTCGTCCTTCTTTTTCCAACACCACGCTTCACTACCATACATAAGGGTTGGTACCAGAACTCCATTATGAACTGCCGATTAAGCCTTGGACACGGATATTATGCATAAATGTACCTTATCTCCGTTTATTATTACAAGCTGTCCGTTTCGTTTTCTAACAGAGCGCATGTTAGGTGAAGGGACAGGTAGAAAGGGACTTGACATGTCAAATGACCAAATAATAGACAAGACAAGATTGACGGCGCGTTACACGTTTGGCTGAGTTTTTGACGGACACAATTTTCACATTTTTAAACTTATTATCAACAAAATTCGTTTCGGTATAACATAGCAACATTTGTTACATGAAGGCAAGGGTATCAGTCTTACGCTTCAGCATAAGTCCAGGCTTGCTTGTTTAAATTATTTTATGTGAAAATCACATTTAAATTAATAATTTGATTAAATAAATAAAGTTAATAAAATGATTCACAAAGTTTGTGCTTCGAACATAAAAGATATTTCATTTTAATCCCCATCGGGAATCTAACCCGCGACCTCATGATGGCGTAAATTGAGTATGTAGGTTTGTAATGGGCGCCACAATATGAATTTTCTAGGTAGAGGGGTGAAAAAGGTAACAAAAATATGATAAGTTTTTGCAAATTTGCGGATTAAGAAAATGCATAATATGATTATCAAAATGTCCGAAATATATGACGTCCTTTCTGAGGGGCTGAGGTGGTCACTCAGTCTCCGTCACCCGATTCCCCTATCCCGACATTTGAAACTATTCTGAGATGACAGATAACTATTGTGATTTTTTTTCTCGGCTATGTCAAAATTTGAATAAAGAACATAGGTAGAAATTTTAAAAATTTTGTTTTTGGTTCTGCTCGAAAATGAAAAGTATATGGAATTTGCTTCATTTGTTTGCGTTTATTTCATGAATTTTCATCATCATCATATCCGCTCTCTACGTGGAGAAAATGGATTCCACAAACTGTCTACAAGCGATCGGCCGCCAGTTCCCTTGCATCCTCCCAGGTCAGGTCCACGTCCCGCAACTCTGACACAAACTGCAGACGGATTGTCAACAGCGGCCGTCCAGGACGCCGAGAGCCTGATGTCTTGTGAAATAGGCACGCATGGTGAAGGCTCTCGGGAGGCATACGTAGTTTATGGCATGGCCAGCCTAAACGCCTTTCAACCAAATTCGCCGAATTTTCAACCAAAGATTATTTATCCAACCTCGCTGCATATTCCTAAGTGTAAACTTAGCTTATCTTAAAAAATACTCTCATGATCTTGCTCCTGTTTTGGTGGAGAGTGGATACCCTAAAATCACGTAATCAGCGTTAAACCGATCGTGTTTAATAAAAACGAAAGCAAACTCGTACCGGCCAAACTGGTTGGCTACAATTACCGCAGAGAGAGAGGAAGCCTCTAATATATTAACACTCAAGCAGAGTGTAATCATTATATTACTCGTATAGGAAGAAAGTTGAGACAGCGATGTGGCGCCTGAGTATCGGATAGGCGACACATCGCTTTCCATGAGAGAGTATCTCCTACGTCAGATCTTAGGATACACCATGCAATTTTGCATTTAAACAGTTAAAATTAAGTCCAGATGGCAGGTATTACAAGAAAAAAAGTCGAATTAAAGATTTTGACTATTAATTACAAAACTTTTTTTATCAGTAGCAAGTAGAGATTTTGACTGACCGTATTTCAAATTAACCATGCAAAAAACAATGAAAAATTACGTCTCAACATTACTTTTTTACGTTTATCTTTCATTAAGAGCATTCGACCTAGAACGGGTTAAGGAAACGTCGGAAGACCAAAAACAAGATGGTCTGACGACATAAGGGACATGTGGCGCATGACCAGAGATAGGGACGAGTGGAGGAAAAAAGAAAAGCCCTATGTCCAGTACTGGAATGAAGAAGAAGAACATTGTTTATCTTTCATTAAGAGCATTCGACCTAGAACGAGGTAACGAAACGTCGGAAGACCAAAAACAAGATGGTCTGACGACATAAGGGACATGTGGCGCATGACCAGAGATAGGGACGAGTGGAGGAAAAAAGAAAAGCCCTATGTCCAGTACTGGGATGAAGAAGAAGAACATTGTTTATCTTTCATTAAGAGCATTCGACCTAGAACGAGGTAACGAAACGTCGGAAGACCAAAAACAAGATGGTCTGACGACACAAGGGACATGTGGCGCATGACCAGAGATAGGGACGAGTGGAGGAAAAAAGAAAAGCCCTATGTCCAGTACTGGGATGAAGAAGAAGAACATTGTATATCTTTCATTAAGAGCATTCGCCCTAGAACGAGGTAACGAAACGTCGGAAGACCAAAAACAAGATGGTCTGACGACACAAGGAACATGTGGCGCATGACCAGAGATAGGAACGAGTGGAGGAAAAAAGAAAAGCCCTATGTCCAGTACTGGAATGAAGAAGAAGCCATTGATAGCCAATTACATGTTGAAACATTTTTCAATTTGCTGAATATGTGTAAAAAAATGTGCAAGTACCTACCCAGTAGATTGCACTGTGTACACTCTGCATTACCGACCAAGAACTGTATATTTGTCAACTACCATTAGAGAGTGTTCATATTACGAGTCAATAAACGAGAGTTACTTTCATTATCATTCCGAATTCATCAGATAACTATATAGATTATATGAAATCAAATTAACTGAAATTAAGAAAAAATCAATTAGATTTTAAAAGTTATCACCAATACAAGCGGAAGTACAGTGTCTGGGATCAAATCCTACTCTAAATCTCATTTTAAAAATACTTTTATGAAATTTTTAGTATTTTAACTGTATCATATTTTTATCTTTTGTTCCAAACCAAAAACTGTACAGTCTGTCAAAGGACACACTATCTGTATATTTTTCAAGCGAGAGTTATCATCAAATGTTTGCACACAGGAAATCGTTGATATAGCTAAATTTTTTATATTTTTAATGTTGCACAATGAATTAAGATTAATATTTTATGGCGTGATGGTTAGGTAGGTACTTTAAGGCAATATATTATACAACATAGCACCAATTAGGTACGTGCACAACACAATGTATTTCTGAGGATACCAAGAATGAGGAAACAAGTATTTGAAAATTTAATGTTGTAAATATGTTATTTGTTTTTTACGTTTAAAAAAAAATATCCACTTAAAACTTTTACATTTAAAAAAACATTGAGTGTCAGTTTTCGCTCTATACGGGACAGTTTGCAAACTGCACATGAAATTGTACAGTTTTCTGTACCGTATAAAGTGCGCATTAGTTATTTAATTTGCACCCCTTCTTGGTTTTGGCCAAATCAACTTAAAGCATCGGTAAAAATTTCGCTGAATGGACTTAACGATTTACCAATAAATATTATTGTATATTCTCGTCAGCACATACAAAAGGTATGGTCATTATTTGGCTTTCATAAAAATGAATCTTGTTTACAAATAGCTATTTATAATATTGGCAGAACAAAAAAATATTTTCCTTGTCGTTAACGCATTTTGTTTCCGGTCTACCGGTTATTTTTACAAAACACCAATTATTATTACAATATAATATGAATAAACAAACGTGGCTCATTAATACTATGACTGATTATACGCGTCCACGGGTGATGATGTAGAAGTCAGAGAAAACTTTCATTTTCATTATTATTAACTTATGATGATTATTTTTTGCAAATCACTACCTGTCCGTACATAGCAGGAAACACAGATCGTTAGACAACGTTAAATACCGCTCTCTCATTTGATAAAGCCGTTGCTTTAATTTGTCGGATTATACAATCAATTACAGTTGAAACACGCCATAGAATTCCAACAAGAAAAAGTTAACGTATATTAAATATTTCAACTCCTATATTTTGTCTAAGTAGCGGCCCCTTGGTAAAATTCAGGGACATTTCATAAGATGGACACTTCTTGTGAATATTAACATGTGTTTTAGGCACCAATAAAGCATCGGTATTAATTCATTATCTCGATTTGACTTTATTCTATTTAATAATAGGCTTAATAATCCTAGGCTTCATTTCAGAATAAATGATTTATTAAGTATTTAATTATTCGACTTATTACATAGCTCGCATTTAACAGTATAAACGGTAACGTTACATTCAATTAATTACGTATTAGGTACTTAATTTGATGCTTTATAAATATTTCGTAATAATTAAAATAATTGCCTTAAATTTAAACCTTTGAAAACTGAAAAAAAAACATCCTCATCATACCATATCCGCTCCCTATGTGGAGCATATGGAATCCACAAAACTGCCTCCAGGCCAAGCGATCGGCCGCCAGCTCCTGTGCATCCTCCCAAGTGTGTCAGGAACACAGAGGTGAGGCAACGAATACAGCAACCCTTGGTATGAATCTATAATAATACACCTTAAAATGAAATTTCAATAAAGTAACACTCATCAAGTTGTGTTGTCAAAAACCGAAAGCCCTTTACACATAAAAAATTTTAATCAATTAACCATAAGTTGGTGGTTGAGGCGGAGCGGGATTCGAACCTACAGATACTAATCCGTAGTCTTTTACCCTACCATTAGAACACATCCGGTTCTGCTGTGTAATATAAAAATATATATTTATATTATAAATAACATATTATTACATGTACAAATAATATTTTTATTAAATATAAGTTCGTGTTTACAAGCGTTTTCGCCCTCACCAAGCACAAGAGCTCCTTTTTTCTTATTTAACCACCCCAACAGGCCCCAATTTTCAACACCCCAATTACAGAGGGGAACAACGTCACAAACACCCAGGCTTGAGAAAAATAACTTTTTATTTTTATATTCTCACCGGGAATCGAACCCGGAACCTCCGTATTGTGAGTCTAGCGTCTTAGCCATTACGCTACGGAGGCCGCCATTAATTAAAAACGTTAAATTTTAATGCTGTACAATTGTCATAAGTTTTTTGTAATAATGTGTTTATTTAACTATGAAACGAGTATTTGGAAAAAATATATTCATAGATATTTATTCGTCCGTCTCGTGGCATAGTGGTAGCGCATTTGGCTACCGTGCATGATGTCGCGGGTTCGATTCCCGTAGGGGGTCAACGTGAAATATTTATTTATATGTGATGTTCATATTAATTGTACTGAAGCTAGAGACTGATCATTTTGATTTCATGTAATAAAATGATCAAGATACACTGTACTTTGTGTACCAATCCAGCACCATTGGGTGCGGATGAGGGAAAGTAGTAGTATTCATAGGTAAGTATTTACCAAAGTATTGAGGAAAACCGGCATAAAATAGAATTTCTCCATTCATTTGATGAATAATGCACAAGGATTTAGATTGAATGTTAACATTTTAATAGCGTGATCGAGAACGTGACAAACGTTCGTTATTTTTATATCACGTTATGGAACATATATGTGGAATTATGAATGAAGCAAATTATGACTCATCATTACAGCACACGCTTTTGTGTTTGGCAGAAATGAACCCACATGAGCCGTATCGATTACATCAGTCTAACCGTCTAACGCAACCTTTGGCCTATCGAGCTTCTAACAATTGGCTCGGCGATTACAATCAAAAGATAAAAGAAACGCAATTACAGTTTACCTTTTTACATTTATTTGTTGAAAAAATTTTGCCTTTGAAAAAAAAAGAGAAACTAATAACTAGTTACGCTGTAATTATTTACTAAATACAGTTCGTTGATTACTTATTTTGCAATATATCTAGCAGTTACCGAATTTGTCGACTGTATTTAATTCAAAATACCTGCCTCCTTTTTATTTATTAATTTATTTATCTTTTTATAAAGAAAACAAAAAACGCGTTTTAATAATAATTTTAGCAATTTTACTTAATCTGCCATACTTTTTTTTTTCAAGCACAGTTTAAAAAGTCATAGGTATTACAAAATCGTCTCCAAATACGATGTAGATTCACCAGTTTTCTGGTTGTACTACGAGTTTTGTTACACCCTGTATACACAAAAGAAATAAAAGGAACACCATTCAATACGCACCCGTATCATAATATTTTCAATGTCTAGAAGGCGGAGAAAGCGACATGAAAACGAAACAAAGTTTGAGAATGAGATAAGAAATATTTGTTCAGCCCTGTTTTTTTTAGCGAGTGGTTTTTTATTTCATTTAGAAATAATTTAATGTTTGGAACATTTAACTTTATCTCTTTAAATCTTTAACAAATATTAATTTACTTTTCCCTCTGGTACCTGTAAAAATATTTCAGTATTATCCTAAATATTTTCATGACTATATTATTTTGGTTGGTATTAAACTGACTCGGCCCGTGCCGTTAACGTGAAGTTATTACTTTGTACATTTTTCTATTGCACTGATATTCCACGGGTGCTTGAATTTACTACTACCACTATTCTCCCTTATCCGCACCCAAAGGTGCACAGGGCACTGAATCGGTACACTAAGTGCAGTGTATCTTGATAATTTTATTACATGAAGAAAAGATAATCAGTCCTACGCTTCAGTACAAGCCCAAGGTAGCACACATGAAATATTAATATTATAATCACGTGTAAATAAGTATTTCATGTATTTACGTTTCAAAAATCTTTTGGAAAAATAGCCAAATTTTGAACATGACTTATTTCAGAATACTGCTATTACCTACTTTTCGTTATCCGCACTTAATGTTGCATAAGCCACTGCATTGAAGCACTAAGTACCTACAGTAAATCTCGATAGTTTGTTACATATAGGCTAAACGATCAGTTTCACGCTTCAGCGCCGCGCCGCCGCCGCGCCGGTCCAAAGTATCACACTTTTAGATTATATGAATAATGCTGCCAATAGCAGGGTACATATATATGTAATAATGGATAATGATTAAATCTATTTTCATTCTAACAGTTTAATTCATTTGTTTTGATCAAGGCTACTGTAATAATTATTTTATTGGTTATGTTACGTTGAGTAAAGCTAGCTTGAAAGTGGGCACAAGTGCTTGAAAGTGGGCATCTAAGAAGTCGGAATAATCGAATAAAGATGTATGAATGTAGAGGAAGCAAGAGAAGTATGCCAGGACAGAGTGGTGTGGCGTTCTATCCTCTCTGCCTACCCCTTCGGCGAAATGGCGTGATGATTAGTTAGTTGGTTAGTTAGAGTAAATAGTCGATAAATCAATGAAAGATTCATAACAATATGTTAGGAAGCACTGTAATGTTATTTTCACGCCCGCGGTGAAAACAACCTTACTAATCCTATTCCATTTTAAATCATCGTAAAATTAACAAAGTATAATTTGACAAAACTTGACTTTCAACCCCGATATTCTTTCATTCTTGTCTATGGCGTCTCGCTGTCACATTTTTGCTTGTGGTAGAGTAACGTCATATTTTCTTTCGCTTCCTGTGTCTCTTTCTTTGCAAACCGACAAGAAGCAACGCGCCGGTTCTTTTTCATCTGCCGTGCCGCCTAAAATTAGCAAAAATGCAATTCCGACCAAACCCGGGAGGATGGCGAAAACTCGTGAAGTTTTTGTCTAATCGCGAAATCAAAACTGCACATTACGAAGTTTTTATCTGTCAATTGCAGGCTAAACTCCCTCCTTTTCTTCCCTCCTTATTCTCCTGTATTTGCATCTTTAATTACGCTATGAGCACTAAAGCCCAGATGGGGCTTATCTCACGCTTTGATTACGGATCAACAAATGCGGAATGCAGGAAATTTTAATCCATTGCGAACACGCACGATGTCTCAAATTGACCTCAATGGCGGTTTGCCGGACTGCGTTGTATTGCTCAAACTCCCTCCATTTTCTTCCCTCGCTTATTCTTTTTTAATATTCTTTTATAACTTCTCTAGGTCCATAACTGTAGCATGCAAAACTAGTTTGCTCTACATAAACCTTTTTCTTATACTGTTAATAGGTCATAACCTTTTATATTCACAACACATCTAGGGAAGAATTTTTTATTTATATATCATATTGTGTTTTATGTCAACGCATCATACTATGTCACCCACAAAATTCTGAAACTCTTTTATTTTAATTATACATTTGAAATTCTAATAACATGTTTCATTTATATTCTATTTCAAAACCCTGGTGAGATTTGTCCTATACAGCTGGTAATTTGATTATCTTAAATTTTTGAGAGTCTATGCTTTACTATATGGGCTTTGCTGGTGGACGTTAAGGGCATGAGCAGCTGAGGTAAGTCTCCGCCCTTATCACGTTACAACACGTAATAATGTTTAATATATTGATATTTAATTTTAAATCAAAGAATAAAATGCTTTCGGATTATTTTTATAAGAATATAAGATACTCCCGAGACAGTAGTACCTAATTATGGGACAGGGTATCAAAAAAACTTTCGACTTCCAAAATTCCGATTAGCAGGAACACAAAACAATTAGTTTTACACAGGATTAAAGGATTATGAACAATTTCCAGATGATTTTAAATGTTCGAAAAACTTAAGTTTAGTAAATTAAATGTAAATGATATGTTATCAATAAGTATAAAGTGTTGTGTAAAAACATTATAAGTAATGAATTATTTAGAAAAAAAAGTATTCTAGCTGTATGAAAAATGACCAATATTTTCCATCTTTGTTGCAGTTAGGCATAGCTGTCTATCATCTAAAGCGTTTCATCTTAAAGCGTGACGCGTAGGTACGATTTATTCAGTTCCCGGATTTTATAATGTTTTGCCTTAAAAAAAGTTTAAAATGCAGAGTGGAAATATGAAAATATGAATTTCATTCTGAAGCTTTACTTAAGCGTGGCTTAAAATTAATATTTGATGTTTTACTCGGAGAAATGAGTTTTAGTACACAGAAACAAGTTGTGAATTTTACACATCAAATTATTCCTCTCGTTTAATTGCTGTTTTACTACACCAAATATGTACACAAAGGGTTTGAAATGTTGCTGAAACAGAAACGAAACCGGACAATTATTTTATCCAAAATAATAATTATTTAGTGACTAAAGAAAAATAAAATAAAACGAAAACTGCAAGAATAATGATTCTATATCCGCTCCATATTGATTTTACAAACTGCCTGCAAGCTACGCGATCGGAAGTTTTCAATTCAGATCCGCGTCCAATAGCTACGTCGCGTCGCGTCGCGTCGCGTCGGCGTCGTAAACAGATTGTCAACAGTGGACGTTCAGGACGCACCGCGCTAAGAACCTGGCGCCACATAAAATAGTATTAGTAAAAAATATAAAATTAGGTCTTTGTTGTGGAAAAAAAACTAATTTTTATTTCAATAAAGGCACTTAACCTCAATTGTACTACCTACGTTTTTCTTTATAAAGGGATGTAAAGTTCATATTTTTTCAATTTATCCTTAAAAATCGTACTTTACATCTTCTCTTCTTCTTTGAGAAGATGTATGAATGTAGAGGAAGCAAAGGAAGTCTGTCAGGACAGAGTGGTATGGCGTTCTATCCTCTCTGCTTACCCCTACGGGGAAATGGCGTGATGATTAGTTAGTTAGTTAATTAAATCGTACTTTAAGTCTTTGATTTTTGAGTTATATATTAAAAATCTACAAATAATTCCTTTATTGTGGGCGTTCAGGCAGAAATCAGTTTAACTCCGGTTTAACAAATTTTTTTTTTTTTGAATTTCCATTTCTACAAAAACTAATGAAGTTTAATAAAAAGTAACCTTATCCACTTATTTAATAATGTGAATGTTTAAATCAAATAAAAACACTGTTTTAAGCACAAAAATTATACAAACACTGGTTATCTTAAAACAGTGGTTATAGAGTTGACGATTTCTGCCTGAACCCCACGATAAAAAACGATAACGTTAGAGATTTTGAAAAAAAATACAGGTTTTGTTTGATAAAGGACAGAATAATGGCTGGCATCACAGGATCCCTGGCAACTGGTATAAATCTCACTGTGGATTGAATCCACGACCATTTCTAATATGATTTAATCTGCCTGTCGGACGTATTTCTACGTAGCAAAACGCAGTGGGATTACGCCGGAAATTTCCGCATGAACTAGACTTTATTGAAGGTAGTTTTTAATAAATATATTATGAATCTCAGGGGAATAAAGTGTTTGTAAATAATGATTCTGTATGGATTTGATGAATATTGTAATATTCTTTTGCTCTGATGTTTTTTTTTCTTCTGTGAAATAATAACATCATGTTTTAATACGCAGCATAGTGGTAGTGCGTTTGGCTACCGTGCATGAGGTCGCGGGTTCGTTTCCTGTAGGGGTTTAACATGAAATATTTATTAACATGTGATTTTCATATTAATATTTCATGTGTGATACCTTGGACTGGTATTGAAGCGTATGACTGATCATCTTACCTTCATGAAATAAAAATGATCAATATACACTGCACTTGGTGTACCGATGCAGTGCCCTATGCACCATTGGGTGCGGAAAAGGGAGAGTAGTAGTAGTTCAATACGTGTGTGTCAAAAAAATATTTTGTGTTTGTTTATGCATACCGGGTTGTGCTGCCATGCATAAGGTCGCGGGTTCGATCGTGGCACCCAACCAGGCCCCAAGATAGCAGACTTCTAAGTGCAGAGAATAGGTGTCTTAGAAGAGTTTTAGGTGTGCGGTGGTTTGACTTTGTAAGGAACACAGAGGTGAGGCAACCCAACCCTTGGTATCTACTGTCATCCGGCGAAGGCGTTTCGGCCATATACTACGTATGCCTCCCGAGAGCCGCCACCATGCTTGCCTAATTTACAAGGCATCAGATTCTCGGCGTCCTGGTCGTCCACTGTTGACAATTCGTCGGCAGTTTGCGTCAGAGCTGCGGGACGTGGACTTGACTTGGGAGGATGCACGGGAGCTGGCGGGCGGCCGATCGCTTGGCCTGGAGGCACATGGGGAGCGGATATGGTATGAATGATGACTGAATATTTCGACTTATAAAGTTGCAAGGGGCCAAAACTGGTCCACTGACGCTTTGTATTTATTATTAACTGTATTTTTCACGCTACCACTTTTCCACCAAGTGAATTCTTACCAATCGATGTTTTGGGATCGTTATAATCCTACCGGATACTTAAATTGTGGAATAATCATCGTATGAAACCAAATCGCAAAATAACCGATATTGGGCGTTGAAATTTGAAAAAGTCGTGTTGTATGCCATCAGATAATCCGACAATTTAATCATTGCTATTTGTTTTGCGGAAAGGTCGGTAAATTGCTTGACATCTTAGAAATGGTGTGAAGTCCTAGAACCAATCTTTGTTATTTAACGTCTGAATCACGTATGAAATTCAATCTAAGAAAAAAGGAAGCGTAACTTTTAATTGCAAAAAAAAAAAATTACGAAGGAAGAACATTTTATTTGCGTAATTCTGTAAGATTAATAAATCTTTCTTCTTCATTTCTTAAAAACATTTTTCTCTCTAATTAACTGACAAATTGATAAGTCAAGAAAGATTTAAAACTTATAATTAATATTGCTATCTGAAGTTCTATTATTACAAAAAATAATATTTTTCATTATAAGGCGTGGGGGGTGAACGGCTTAGCGATTATGACTGTCTGATCCCAGAATTCTCAGTAAAATGATATTGAGTTAACTTGAAAATAATAAGTTTCATAATCCTTAATAAAGCGTATTTGTTGTTCATCGTTATCTAATAAATTTTTGTTCTTTGGAAAATTTTTTGAGGAATTCCTGATTCCAAATAAACCCACCCTGTCGCTACTTGATGAATTCTGGGAACCGGCTGGCTGAGAAAAAAACATTATGAACAACAAATGTGTTAAGACAAACAAATATAATACTGATTTTGTTTTAAAGGTTAGAAAATTATGAAATAAAAACAGAGAGAACAAAAATAAAGGTCATGAGATTTTTAAAAAGCGAAATACGCTTTATTAATATACAGGGTGTAACAGAACTCGATGTACAAGCGGGAAACCAGTGAATCTACATAATATTTGTGGTCGATTTTGTAGCATATTTTTTTTTTTAATTTAACCCTTAGTTTTGGAGAAAATTGAACACGAAGTCGATTTTTTTTTTTTTTTTTTTGCAAATTGTTATCAAATATCATGTGTTTGGTCAATTTTATACTATCCATAAAGAAAACAAATTTAAAAAAACGCGTTTTTATAAGAACCTGAGCCATTTTACTTAATCTCCCATACTTATAAAAACTTTTGTGAGAAGCTTTTTTTTTTCTCAAGCTCAGATTGAAAAGTCATATTACACAATCGTCTCTAAATATTATGGTTGTACATCGAGTTTTGTTACACCCTGTTTATTTTTTTTTACAATCAATTCAACTTATTTCAAGCTCAATTTTTTTTTAAATCTCTGTTTTAGTAACCGTAAATTCGTAGTGGGCTTGACATAACAAAAAAAAATTATTATTATGTGAAGTATTTTGAACAATACAAAACAGCTTGCATTTTCCATTTCAGCTTCGATTTCCCCTGAACAATAAAAATATGCCTATACCGATTAATTGGACACTTATGCAGTTTACTCGTTGCAACAAATCCGAGAACAATACAACCCTTCTCTGTAGGCTCTCTCAAAACAGTCGAATGACTTTCAAAATTGCATTCTATTGTAGTTAGTGGTGTACTGATAATGCAGTGTGCAAAAACATTTTTATAGATTTTGGCCGAAAGCTATAATCATGGAATAAGTTTGTGCTCAGTTCAAAACATGTTCTACGCATAAATTTTTTATAAGAATTCTGCGAATTGATGACTTTCAGCTGCTCTCAGACCGAAGTTTCAGTCTTAACAAGTTTCACAAAATAACGTGAAGTTGTGTTAGAAATATTATTGCGTGCTTGAAATAAAATTAAGAGACCGAACACAAACGATAGGGTTCCCAGAAGAATTAAAGATTGGGACATGACACGTAACTATGAAATGAAATGTTTTGCTGGGACACAGTGGTTGAACACGGCGCAAGATAGGGAGGAATGGAGGGGTTTTAAAGACGCGTATCCAGCAGTGAACCAGCACGATCTGATATTTTGTTGATATTTTTTTGTTTATATCATCAATCTGGTGACTTTACTGACAGACAAAAAATTAAGAGACGATACATTTATTTGATCCGTATTATTATCGCAGAAATATACGTATCCCAGTAACAATTATTATAATCAATTGGCAATTGATTTATCCACTGAAGAATAACAATTCATGTTACAAAATCAAATAATAAAATTCATTGATTAAGTATAAAAACTACTTCCCTAAACTAAATATTACTTCCCTTAGAACTTAAAACCTTTAGTAATCTCTCTCTCTCTCTCTTTCTCTTATCAGTAGGTACTTACAAGATGCACTCATGCAAGTATATGATATACCAAGAGCATCGAACCACCTCAACAGGCCACCTCAAAGTTGACCAAAGTACGGGTAACTTCGTGTGAAGCGCTGCGAAATCACTACACTACTCCTGACAACTTCGCGAGAGCAAGCTCTACACGCTAACGTTAGGCACCATGAGACGTTTCTCTTAAATAGCTATTAAATTACTCTAAAAAAGAGTTCTCAATTGTGTGTTTTCTTTGTAGCTACAATGACTTGGCTCGTAAGAAATATGATTAGAAAATAATAAATATTAGGTACGAATGTACGAACCATAGGTAATAACAGAGCTAGTGAGTGAATACTTTGCACGAACGCAGCGTTGACGATGACTCGCACAAAACATAAAGCTTTTCATATTTACCGTAGACTGAGGTAAATTAAATCTTTATCAAAAAAATTGGCTTAAAAGTATCGGTATTTGAGTGTAAAATAAGATTTCAAATGTTGGTAAAAAAAATGTACCCATATAATATTATAATATAGTACATAATATACAAGCCCCAAGGCACATCGTCATTATCATCATCATACCATATCCGCTCCCCATGTGGAGCATATGGATTTCACAAACTGCCTCTAGGCTAAGCGATCAGCCGCCAGCTCCCGTGCATCCTCCCAAGTCAAGTCCACGTCCCGCAGCTCTGACGCAAACTGACGATGAATTGTCAACAGTTAACGACCGGGACGGACGCCGAGAACCTGAGCACGTATTGGAGTGAAATATTTTTTTAATACGTCTTTATTTCTTTAGCACAGCTGCTAGAAATTACATTTCATTAAGGTTAAAATGCATGACACATAATATGAATTGTAGGTACAAATTGCAATAATAATTTTAGATAACTATTCACCCCTTTGTCCAATTCACACCGAGTTACGGTAATTAGTTCAGCCGCCAGGTATACTGTATTCACCGTGACCATTCACTCGGTCGTAGTTGATTACTCTCCGAGTTGACTTAATGCAGGTTGTGACCTTGTGTTAGAAACGAGCCTGCTTTGGAGATAGAGTTTAGGTAGAATAACATTGTAGATATATGTACCTACATTGGGTAAACGTAGAACATCGCACGTATTAAAGGTATATTTTATATTTCTGTACTAAACATAGAATAACGTTGTTTGTATTAGATATCCTAGCATTAAACGTAGTGTAATGTTAAATATATGTGTGCGGTAGACATTTACACTTGTGGAACAACATTGCATATACATGGTGTAACAAAACTCTAGGTACAACCCGAAAACTGGTGAATCTACATCGTACTTTTATTTCTGAGCTTAAAAAAAATAATTTTCTTGTCAAAAAAGTTTTCATGAGTATGGCAGATTAAGTAAAATTGCTCAAATTCTTATTAAAACGCGTTTTTTCTGTACGGATAGTATTAATTTGACTGAATACATGATATTTGATAACAATTTCAATTTTCTTGAAAACTAAGGGTCAAATAAAAAAACTTGATTCTACAAAATCGACTCCAATATGATGTAGATTGACTGGTTTACCGCTTGCACATCGAGTTTTGTTACAGCCTGTAAATTATGTTCGATATTTTATGTTTCAGTACTAAACACAGAATTATGTTGCATGTATGCTATGATAGGTATGTCTAAACCAAAAGTAGAATAAAGCAGATAGTATTTTATATTTATAGACTAAACATAGAATAACGTCATATATATATTAGATATTTCTGCATCGAAAGTAGAATAACGTGTAACGTAGATGAAAAAGTGTGAAAAGGTTCTTGTACGGTTGATTTCCAAAAAATAAAACTAAAATATTGTAATATTACAGTCGGCGTCCTGGACGTCCACCGTCGGCAGTTTGCGTCGTAACTACGGGACGTGGACCTGACTTGGGAGGATGCCCGGGAAACGGCGGCCGATAGCTTGGCAGTTTGTGGAATCCATATTCTCCGCTTAGGGAGCGGATGTGGAATGACGATGAATGTTACAGATTTAAATATTATTAAATAAATTGCAATGAGTAGCATAAATATAAATAATGAAAAATGAAATCCAATTGTAGGTACTCGATTTTAGCAAACCAGGAATTTTACATATCAAACTGAATACCTATCCAAGGATCTTCTATTGTGGCTTGAACTAGATTGTATACAGATAAACAAACGTAGAACTTCAGCGTCCGTCGCGTCAGCGTCGCCCCTTCAAGATTCAATATCGCAGAATCACAAAACAAATGCAATATTTATTGTAGCTCGGGTAAAAGAATACTATTACTTTAAATATTCTCTTTCAACGGGAATACAATAAAAGATTATTGTCTCTTGTCGGAGATGTTTTCTTTACTATTATGATGCTATAGTATTTAAAAACAAGGGACACAAGATCTACAGTGAAAGTCCCACCCTTTCCCTAGACTGTTTTAAAGACTATTGAGTCTTTTTTCAGTCCAGCACCACTCGACCGATTTTTTAAAGCTAATCCGCGAAATTTAATAGATTCAGTTTTAACTGGAAAAAGCGGAAGAAAAGAAGGTTAAATACGCGACCAAATGCTTTCATTGCCCCTATCACTGTCTCGGCTCTAACATATTCACCCCAACCTGCAAATTTACAGTGAAAGGGATATAATTCTGTACCTGTCTCTCTCAGACACAAGATCGGCAAAAAACTCTGCCCTTGGTTTACCGATGCAGTGCCCTATGCACCCATTAAGTGTGGATAAGGGATAAGGAGGATGTTTGAACAGCCAACATTAATTGTTTTTTTTGGTCAGTTTTTAAGCATAATTAGAGTACCTAAGATTTATACAATAGATACAATAGTCAAAGCTGCGGGATGTGGACCTGACTTGGGAGGATGCGCGGGAACCGGCAGCCGATCGCTTGGCTTGGAGGCAATTTGTAGAATCCATACGCTCAACATAGGGAGTGGACACGGTATGATGATGGTGATTTTATAAGATGAAAAAACATGTTTTCTCTATGGATCATCCATATCGGTTTATAGTGCCTGCCTATAGTATACAATACTAGGCTATATAGGTACATAGTATATTTATGTTTGTACTATGCTGGTTTATGGACAATGACGCGACGCGACATTAGCATTGTCATACTAGATACAAAAGCCACTTTTGATTCGAAACGGACAAAATGGCTTTATTAAATGACAAATTTAGATTAGCTAGAGATGAGTCACTGGGTGGAGATAAATAATTTAAGCATCACATTACAGTAACGATATATTTACGGTACTATATTTCGTATTTTTTAATAAATCTCAAAATAATAGTTATTATGACAGCGATACCTGTAGATACCAGGTGATGGCTAAAAATATTTGTTTTGAACGCATTTTATACGTGACAGAAAACTGAACTATCTTGTGCAGTTTGCAAATTTCGTTCACAATATTTTCGAAAAGTATTGGTCAAATCAAAAAATTTGTTCTACGAAATCGACTCCAAACATGATGTAGATTCTCTGGTTTCCCGCTTGTACGTCGAATTTAGTTACACGGTGGAGGTATATGTATTTATTACAAACAAAATTAAATTAAAATCATGACTTACCATCTATGGAATATTTGGAAATATGAAAAAGACGAAGATTGCTCACCTGAAACAATAAAAAATTTCAATAAATTAAAAATACATGGGTAGCCCCACCTACTATTGAAAGCTTGAGTCCAAAATTTAATATTCGATTGAAATAATATTTTTGAAAGTCACTAATTCTGTTCCCATTAAATTTCGCGCGTAACATAAAAGCCGCGGGTTCGATTCCAAAGTCAAGATCAAAATTTACTTGCATGTGTTTTTGGTATTATTATTCCATGTGTGGTTCTAAAGCGTATTTCCTTCATGTAATAAAATGACCAAGCTACACTGCACTTGGTGTACCGATGCAGTGCCCTATGCACCATTGGGTGCAGATAAGGGAAAGTAGTAAGTAGTACAGTGAAAGCGCTCGATTTTCACTGCATATGTGCAAAGGTTCCGGATTATATTACAGGAGGTATTGACATGTTCTGTTTTTGAATTTTCGAGTTAAATTTGCTTACGATACCAGGCCATCTTATGTTTGAATGGATAAATTGGATAACACATTGACTTGATAATATTGTTTTCATCATCATCATACCATATCCGCTCCCTGTGTGGAGCATATGGAATCCACAAACTGCCTCCAGGCCGCCCGCCAGCTCCCGTGCATCCTTCCAATACAAGTCCACGTGACGAATTGTCAACAGTGGACGACCAGGACGCCGAGAACCTGATGCCTTGTAAATTAGGCAAGCACGGTTAAGGCTCTCGGGAGTCATACGTAGTATATGGCCTAGCCAGCCAATATTATTTACACTGACAAATAATGTTTATTTAGTTTACCGACTATAATAACTGACTATCTAACCATCACGCCATTTCTCCGAAGGGGGTAGGCAGAGAGGATAGAACGCCTCACCAGTCTGTCCGGGCATACTTGTCCTGCTTCATTTATTTATTTCTGGATGATTTATGAAGCGCTATTTTTGCGAGAAATCGTCTCAAGAGCGCTGTAAAATAAAGAGTCTAGATCACAACACGTCTTGCAGCTACCAAGCGCATGGACTTTTAAGATTTTTTTCCTACAGTTTGAACATATTTTACACCGATTTTAATATATGCTATGAAAAAAATTATTTAAAGTCAATAATAGATTATAATGATGGATTATGATAACTTTGTAGGCAGATAGATTCTTGCTTCCTCCACATTCATACATCTTCTCGTGCCCGCACGTCGATTATTCCAACATCTCACGTCGCCACTTTCAAGCACTTGTTTTACTTGATGATTGAAATTTATATTCTTCAAAATCTATTCACAAATGAACGCACCCAGCAAAGCGTATCACAAAAATTATGAAATTGTTATATTCATTTTAATAAACAAGAGAAGTAAACCTTTAAAAATTCATTGAAATTTGATTATAACGAAAATATGTACGGTATTTTCGTAGCCGATTTTAACTGATAAAAAAATCAAGCATTTGACAAACGAAATTTTCAGCTCTTGTAGGTACGTGTCATGCCACGGCTATCTCCGCCTTTATCGACTTCCACAGAAATAAAAATTCACAAATTTCGAAAAATATTTGTCTGATTACGAATTTAATTAGCTAGAATTTTTATCGGGTTTTATTTTTTTTTAAGTTATACATGGTGTAACGAAATCAATGTACAAGCGGAAAACCAGTGAATCGAATATTTTTTTTGACCCATAGATTTCGATGAAATTGAGTGCAAACTTGATTTTTTTTCGATAAATTCTTACAAATTGTTTTCACATATAATTTATTTAGTCAAGTTAATACTATCTATGAAGAAAACAAAATTTAAAAAACGCATTTTAATAAGGATTTTCGCAATTTTACAACCTGCCAAGCTTAAAAAAAAAATTCAGACTCAGATTAAAAAGTTATATTACACATTCGACTCCAAATATGATGTAGATTCACCAGTTTCCGGGTTGTACTACAAGGTTGTTATTTCCTGTATAACACAGCGCCAGCGTTTTATTTATTTTAAAATTATTAAACTTTTTTCAACAACACTTTATTTATTAAATCAAAAAAGTTTATAATTTCGATAGAATTTTAGTTCTCGGCAGTAAAAGTTTACATGTGTAATTGATTTCACTGTCGATTATGCAAATTCTGAAGTGCAACGCTGCGCTGGCTTGTAAACGTAATTATTAGTTTCACCAACATGAAATGTTATTCAAAGGGTTTAAATAGTATTACACAGAAGTCGGTTATTAACTTTAAAACGTTAAATTATTGCTGACAAACAAAATAAAATACAGATATTATTGATATCCCAACAGAGACAGAGAAACTCTGGAAACGAATGTGGATTATCTAGGCGTTTACAGGGCTCATGACCTGTCATTGGCTGTATGTATTACAACATTCCCCATTTCACCTAGTATTTGAAATCCATATCTGCCAATTTTATCAGAACTTGTATATATATGTACAGTGAAATGGCGCTCTCTGTTGAGATGTCAAATTGTAATTATTAGCCCGTAATGGGTGAAATCCAGTTTTTGTCTACAAGTATTTGGACACACTCAAACTGTTGTTTATAAAAAGTAGCTGGTAAAAGTTATAAGCATAACAATTGAAGAGTCATCTTCAGGCGTTTCCTAGTAGGTGATATAATTCAGTAAGAATCTCACTTGCAATATTAAAGGTTTCTGCTAAATTGCTTAGCAAATTTTCTCAAGGGATGACAGAGAGTGTTCTCACTATGTGAAGCGTCGCGCCATTTTACTGCAGATATGGATATCAAATACTAGGTGAAATGGGGAATGTTTGTAATTCATCAAGTGGCCACTTAACCCAGCCAATGACAGCCCATAAGCCCTGTAAACGCCTAGATATCCATATTCCCTTCCAAAAAAAATACTTCTCGTCTTTTTGAGATGGCGCCAGATATAAATTCAAATTGTTGTCCGGAACCTCAGACCAAGAAATTCTGGGACCAAGACCGGAACACGGTCTCTCATTCAAAGTAACTCAAAATACGTTTGATTTTAAAAGCAAAAGTTATTTGCATAGATTTGTATTCTGAAATTTATAATTCATTCGACACATTTCCACATTGTCAAACACTTATATTTTTTTATCTCCACAGAAGTATTTTTAAAAAATGAGGTAAGCTAGCACAGACACAACTTTTGACGTTCCGGCCATGCGATATGGCGAACTTCATTCATTACTTGCTTTGACGCCGTACAAATTCTGTCACAAAGTAACAAATGAAATTGAAAAGATGTGTTTGTTCCACGGCCCCAGTACACTGCGGTTTAAGACGATAGAGGTTAATTAATACAGTATAATTAATTGCATCGCACCTGTATATATGCTATCAGACCACCTTTATATGACACCGAAGCGGGGGCGATGTTACCCGTTAACTGATTATTATGTCATAAAGCAATCTGTTTACACGTATAGTTCGCTTTGAGGGCGAAGTAATTAGTTTGCAGTCTATCTGTAACTATCAATAATCAATTTATTCATTAATAATATTGGACAACTTAACATTACACTAAATATGTTTCATATATGATATCTCTGATGACTGATAGGCACACCAAGTGTACTGTGTCTTGATCATTTTATTACAAGGTAGGTTGATCAGTTTTACGCTTCAGTGCCAGTCCAAGGTCACATATAAATAAATATTTCATGTTGACCCCCTACGGGAATCGAACCCGCGACCTCGTGCTCGGTAGCCAAATGCGCTACCACTATGCTACCAGGCGGACGAAGAATAATCTCAATCGAGTTGAAAAAGTCTGTGCAGAAATAATAATGAAAAAAGGTGTAATAGAATAGAGGTAAATGCGAATAACAAGGCGGGACTTATTTTGGCATTATAATCGTAAACATTAAATGTAATCATATCTGCATCTACAATAAGAAGCAATCTGTGGCAGTTTAAATTATTAAATAATTACCCACACCAATAAAGATTGATTGCCAAAAATGCTTAGCAATCTTCTCAACAGATGTCAAAATCACTTGTAAACTGAAACGTGGCATGATAATTCGTACTAAGAGATGTTCCGAAATTTGTTATGTACGGTTATCAGCTGAGGAGCGGAATGGGGAATGTTGAATACATCAAGTGGCCACTTAACAAAGCCAATGACAGGTCTTAAGCCCTGTAAACGCCTAGATAATCCACATTCGTTTCCAGAGTTTCTCTGTCTCTGTTGGGATTTCAATCATTTTTTTTTTTTTGAAAAACAGCTAAAATAATAATTGAAATAATAAGAAATCCTTGCTGAATTAAAAACGACGAAAGAAATGTCTAAATTAAATTAAAACATCTCAAATTTGGTAGAACTACCTAAATATAAGTAATACGATAACGGGTCGTGTGTTTTTTTTCAAAGCATCATGTTAATGCCAAAATCACTCGCAAAAGACTGGAGGCTGCTTAAAATAAAAATAAAGTAGTTCAAAGGAAAAGTGTGTTTCATTTAATAATGATGGAAAACTACAAAGTGAGTGCTACAAACATTGACTTAAATGAATCATTAGTTTGCGTAAAACATTTATTGCCTTTCTTATTATTGGACTAACTTAAGAATGTGTGTTTTTTTTCAGGTTTTCGTAGACCATAAATTAGCGACCGATAACTTATTATCCCAGGACAAGTCATCAAAAGGGTCGAGAGCTTCAAATACCTGGGAGCGTACATGACAGAAAACGGCAGAGTTCAGAAAGAGCTGGGAGTGCGGCTCGGAGCAGCGGGCGCCGCACTCAACAGTATGAAAGCTTTTGAATTTGTAGGGAACACAGCAGTGAGGCAACGGACACAGCAACCCTTGGTATCTACTGTCATCCGGCGAAGGGGTTTCGGCTGGCTAGGCCATATACTACGTATGCCTCCCGAGACCCTTAACCACGCTTGCCTATTTTACAAGGCATCAGGTTCTCGACGTCCGTCCTGGTCGTCTACTGTTGACAATTCGCTCGCTTGGACTAGAGGCAGTTTGTGGAATCCATATGCTCCACATAGGGAGCGGATATGGAATGGTGATGATATAAGGTCCCTAACAAATCAAAACCAGGCATTCAATGTTATCTTTGTACAGGTTTTTTATTTAATCCAAATCAAAATCTTTCAAGTTCCTTGTGTTGAATAGGTATTTCTAAATTTAAATGAATTAAAAAGTTTAATTTAAACAGCCGTGCTCACTTTCTTAGCGCGCATCCTATGGCTATAAATTGCATTGACCTGATTAAAAAACGACCATACCTATTGAATTCGTTTCCGCGAGTGCAATCGTCCATACTAAAACTATATTGGACGGACTTTCTCGTTGGGTTATTCGCCTTTCCAAAAATAAAGCGGGTTCTTTTAACTTCGTATGGCAGCAAATTTCTAAAAAAGTCTGTTTGAATTGTAGACTCTCTTATCAGAGTCAGCCCACACGTGCTTCGCGATCTGCCTCGCTGGATATTTCAATTAAAATAATGCACCAATCAACACTACATTGCGGCTACCTAACCGTGCATTGTGCATGTGAACGTACGTATCTTAGAACTTCCGTGTGATAAAGTGTCTAACGAGGTACCCTATTTCATACGTACCAACATTTTCCTCATTAAAAACATATCAACATAAAATACTATCAGTACGCGCTAAGTAGTTTAATGATATACACCACAGAGGATCCGGGTTCGATTTTTAGTACAAGCGGAAAAAATAGAAAAATTAACTTTTTGCTTTAGGTGATAGTAAAGCAATTAAGTCGTTTGTCTTGCTTTTTATCTGTCTGTATTTTGTATGAAGCTAAACAATTTTAAATTGGGTGATTAGGGTAGAAATAGGTTAAACGACGGAATTCGGAGCGTAATGGCTAAGACGCCGGACTCACGATACGGAGATTCCGGGTTCGATTCCCGGGGAGAACACAAAAATTAAAAGTGATTTTTCTCAAGCCTGGGTTACCCTCTGTAATTATGCCTCCTGGCCTGTTGAGGTGGTTAAATAAATGAAAATTAAATAAGTAAAATAGGTAAAGAGTAATTTAAAACTATTTAAGTGTATATTGAATATAATATTATGTGAAATGGAACCGTAACATATATTTTTTTTAAATAATATATGTTGATAATATTATGGATATTAAATAAATAAATAAATATTTAGTATTTTTATGATTATTAGGAAAAACAACAAAACTAAGAGTTACAATACAAAATATTGTATCTTTTTTTATTCTTTCAATATAAATTATAGTCCTGCACTACGAACACCAACGTATCTACGTGTATATTTCAGCTGTGCAGTTGTGAAGATAAAAGCTCTAAAACCTTTTGTGGCAGACCTGTAGCCCAAAATGTGTTTTTTATGAAAATTTTAAATACAAAAAAATAAACATTTCGTATTTGTTTTCAATAAGCGTGTTTCAGAAGTATTTATGTAACTTGATTAACCGTCTGAAGGTTAGTGTAACTCCATAGAAGCCACCCAGATCTCAAATCAGACAAACAATTTAAACAAAACATTGAACAAAGCCAGGAATAAGATTTCTTTGATCCATATTTATAAAATTGAAAACCAGAATTTTATCTTGTAAAAACAATTTTAATACCAATCTTATAAATATAATCATCTACCAATTCGCCTCAAAAACCACATAATACACAAAGACAAGCTTTATAATGAACCATTCTCTGACAACAAAGACCTGTCTCTCAATTCTTTGTGAAAAACCACTACATAAATAAAATGAGGTAATTAAATACGTGTATGTTTATCAGCAGATCTTTCCTTTTTCCGTTCGGATGCAGAGACACGAAGAGGAATTTAATTATTGTAACTAAGCAGTAATGAGTAATGAGACTTACTGCATTTTCTTCTCACGGCACAATCTAATAAAAAGTAATAAATGTGCACAATTATTATTATATTATACTAAGATTGTTGCGACTTCAGTCTAAGGTCAACTTGACCTTAGAAAAATAAAGATTTCATTCCTAGAAACGAGTTAATTTCTGTGCCTCCTGTGACAAGTGATACAAGTCCAAAATCAACACTTCACAGGAGAGCAAGATTTAAAAAATTCTAGTTCGTCAACTAAGTGGGCTAGGTTACACATAAGTATTATTGATATCCCAACAGAGACAGAGAAACTCTGGAAACGTTTAAATAAAGTTTGATTGCCAAAAAATGCATAACAATCTTCTCAACAGATATCACCAGCATAGAAATTCACTGTAATGTGTTGCGTTGAAGACGAGTTCAATATTTAGAAGTTTCAAAAATTTGTCATAAATATGGTTATCAGATGATGGGCGGAATGGAGAATGTTGTAATCCATCAAGTGGCCACTTAACCCAGCCAATGACAGGTCATAAGCCCTGTAAGTGCCTAGATAATCCACATTCGTTTCCAGAGTTTCTCTGTCTCTGTTGGGATATCAATAATATCTGATATCAGCCCAGCATGGGTATAATCCAGTAATTTGTCCACAAGTATTTGCTTCGCCGACTGTTAAATGCTAGCCCTGCGGGGCATTTCGGCGCTTCCGCGCCTCGATTTTTGGTTGTTCCACCTTTAGTTGATTGGCTAAGGCCCTTTCTTATCACCTCCGTTTAAAATCTGATTATCGTAAATGTCCTACTAAATCGCAGTTAAGTTTGAAAATGCATTTCATCACCTCTGATTATCACCAAAATATTGTAAATTCCATTTAAAACGCCGCTTAACTTAGAGGTTTGTTCCCATTTTTATGTCTGTAACAGTTAATATTTTATGTTGTTTGATTATAAGTAAAATAAAAAAATGTCTTTTAAATAAACATTTTTGCCGGGTTGGATTTTTACAGTATTTGATAAGTAGTCCGGTAAAATTAGTTTTTTCTATCCCACCCTCCTTGTAAAACGTATTTAAAAATGGCGTATTTGATCGTTTGACAACTCAACTCAAATTTTTATTGGGTTGAAAATTGCTTAAAATGGAAATGTTATAATGTTAATCCAATTTTTTATATTGTATTGGATTGGTATCATATTAAAAAAAACATAATAAAACTCGATTCTAGCTTGCAAAAGGAAACATATTGAAAGCATTGACAACACCGCTGCACTGTTGCCGGACGAAAGTGCTGACCAGCTAATCGGAGGATAGATTTGTCATTATTTCTGGGGTTAATTGGGTTCGTTGTAAATATCGTTTAAATCTGGTAGCAAATTACAACCGACATTTAGTTATCCGGGTTTTAAACGGAGGTGATGAAACACCTCCTAAAAGTCCCAACCATTGATTAATTAATACATGTATTAATTAATCAAATATGGCATGATTGTAAGTAGGTACCTACTCTTAAGAACCGATGGAGAGATTATTTTTTCCGCAGACAACACCGAGATTTATTTTTTCGGCAGGCATTACTGATGTACACTACTATCATTTTTACGCTAATAATATTATAGATGGTAAATTTATGGTTTTTAAATAATTAATGAAAAACCTGTTTGTTGTACCTTTTTTTCATTTCGTTAAAATTACGTGTTAAATAATACAAGTACAGTTAAATTATATTGCACCTAAAAGTTGTCCTTGTGTAAACTTATTTACAAGAAGCAAAAAAGCTGTACCCTAATGTAATAATCATTGGACCCTTATCACTATTGAGATAAAAAGGTTCAAAGTGTTTAATATTTAAGGTAAATATATTGAAAAATTCAATGTGAAAATAAATATAATCGTTCTTTTACTCGTACTACAAACCATGAAAAACAACCCGTGGAGTTACAACTTGACATACCTTTATCTATATTCATGATTATTTTGCCAAAATCCTGACAGTTATATCACTCTGCACTAACTATAGCGGTACATGAGTAAGACCAAATAAAAGAGAATTTTTCGTAATCATTTCTATGTAAAAATCACAAAAAGGGTACAACTCGACTTAATTCACCCATCACAGGTGGCACAGATTCATTTTAAAATTGTAGGGAATGTCGAAATAAAGGCAGAGTGCGCGGCTGAGATAAGCATTATGAACAAAATCAAGAAAGGACGGAATCAGCAATAGTGTCTGGATACAGAAGTCGAGAAAAGCCGAGAAAGACATGGCATGATCAAGTACCTACAAAGTCGGAATAATCTGCGTGCGTGCATGAGAACATTTACCAATGTAAAGGAAGCGTGGGAAGTGTGCCGGGACAGAGTGGAAATAGTTAGCTGGTAGCATATTTACTCATCAAAAATTTTACGTAAAAATTGAGATACAGCTTCTATTGTTGGTTGTAAGTCGAACGAAAAATGTATGGAACATCGTATAAATTTAATTTATGAAGAAGTCGAGGGAGGCTGATAAAGACATGGGATAGTAACATAAAACGGACATGTGAAATACCCGAATCATCGATATGAAATAGTTCACTCCCTGTATGGAGCATATGGATTCCATCAACTGCCTCCAAGTTGAGCGATCGGCCGCCAGTCCCAAGTTAGGTACGAGTATTTAATATATCCCGATATCATCTTTTTTTAGAGTATGAGTAGTAGTAATAATTTGACTAAACGCTGGCTCTTATAATCAAGTTGATTATTAATGAAAAACAGCATGTGATTTATTATTCTTGTTGCTTTCATTAATAAGAACGTTTAGAATTATTTAAGTATCTAATGATGTTGGCCCATTGCGGAGATTATTTTTTACGAAGATTAGAAATTTTTTACTATCACCATATCTGAATAACTGGTTAGTTTTAATATCACCGAGAACATATTGAAATAACAGGTAATATTTTTCGACCCTCATTTTCACTTTCAAATTAAACTTCAATTAGAATTTAACTTCATTCGCAAGCAAAGTGATTAATAAAACGTTTGAGATTGTACATTATGGGTTCTAAGAGAATGCGCTGTCACGTGATCGCGGCTGTTTCTCCTTATAATCGTAGTCCTCGCTTTATTAAAAGTAGTATTTACAAATTAAGAAATGTAATACCATAAGATTGCATAAATAAAAAAAAAATCATGCAAATATACTTTTAAACAGTAGGTGAATAAAAACAAAACAAAAATAGGAATGAGGAATTCCAGTAGTATTCAGAATGAATAAAAAAACGTTTTCGTGTGCATGACGAAAATTTATGACACTTTTTTAAAATGCACTAAAAACATTTTTTTTTTTTTTTTTTTTTTTTCTTTAAAAAATCTTGTAAAACATAGTATTACATTCCCAAGAGTTATAAAAACTCATTTTGGGACCGGTATTATTCACATTTTTAATTACATATTGCACAATCAAAAAGACGAATAAGAAAGACGATTCAAAATTAACACATTCAATCTTAATCCTAAACATCATATCTATCATTGAAAAACATATTTAAATACAGATCTTTAAGGGCTCTACTATGTATTGCTTTATTTATTTTTATTTCATGGGGTAGATTATTATATTGGGATCGAGAAATGTTCATTAGGGATTTTTTACCGATTTTGTTAAACAATTTAATAATTCCAAAAACCTACATCGTGACGTAACCTGTTATGAAAGCACAACGAAAATAATGAACAGATCACACTTTCTACTTTCTTTTTTTTTATCAAACTCATTAGACTCAACAGTTTGAAAAATTGTAAAGTTGTAAACTCCAAGCCAAGCGATCGCCGCGCCGGCCGCCAGTTCCCGTGTAACCTCCTAAGCCATAATATTATTTTTTATGTTCTGATTTGGCAAACAGTAGGACTAATGTTAAAAATATATTAAAACTATATCCATACTGAAATAAGACTTAACATTTTACTAAGCAGCGTTTGGTAATAAAGACGTAATTAATCTGTTAAGATTTACAAACATCCGAGAACAGAATGAGAAAGGTGCGATGAATTAGAAAATATTACGTGTACGTTTACTGACGCTAATTAGCAATATACTCGTAGCTAATGAGTAACATGATTCTCATGATTTATTATTATTAATTCGATCACCTTATTTCTCTTATATATACGAGATCTAGTATGTACAGGTTGCCACAATGGATTAGGGAACTATTTTTTTATTTTTTTTTTAGATTGTAATTTATATCATGACAGAAAACGGCAGAGTTCAGAAAGAACTGGGAGTGCGGCTCGGAGTAGCGGGCGCCGCATTCAACAGTATGAAAGCTGTCTGGAGATTGGATGTTTACTCGGTTTAAAAAAAAGCCGCCTTCATAACTCCTGCATCACACCTGTTCTCCTCGATAGCTGCCAAACGTGGCACCTAACCAGGGCCCAAGATAGCAGAATTTTAGTTGTGCGGTGGTTTTACTTTGTAAGGAACACAGAGGTGAGGCAACCCTTGGTATCTACTGTCATCCGGCGAAGGCGTTTCGGCTGGCAAGGCCATATACTATGTACGCCTCCCGAGGGCGTTAACCATGCTTGCCTATTTTACAAGGCATCAGGTTCTCGGCGTCCTAGTTGTCCACTGTTGACAATTCGTCGGCAGTTTGCGTCAGAGCTGCGGGACGTGGACTTGGCTTGGGAGGATGCACGGGAGCTGGCGGCCGATCGCCTGGCCTAGAGCAGCTTGTGGATTCCATATGCTCCACATAGGTAGCGGATATGGTACGATGATGATGATGAATTTATATCTTAGGAAGGAATTTTTTTTTCCGATTTTTGTTATTATTATGTCGGTAACTAATTTTTAAAATATCGTTATCGCGATTCCCGCCAAAACAGGTCGTTATATTGTAGGATGCGTTAATCAATATTTTTTAACAAGTTTAGATGTAAGTACTTCTCTGGTTCTACGCATTAAATAGGTAAATATTCTGCACGACCCTTTTTGTGCGCTTTGGAGACAGTGCTTTTGAAGCATCCGTTTTTGTAATCTCCACTCCATTTTTTTTTTAAAAGGAATGTTTGAATTTAACAAAAAAAAAATTTTCACCGAAAAATTTATAATATTCATTCAAACAAAAAAAATACGGTATTTACAAATATAGTACACTTCCTTATCAATGATTGGGAAAATAACAAAAAATCTAAGTAACTTGGGTGGTAGGGGGCCCCTACTCAATTGGCCAGCGATGGCTTCCAACCCTCTAGCCATTTTTTTCTATCGCATGGATGTGTGGCGGTGAACTTTTCAGAAATATACCCCCTCTATCGATTTTGACGTAGTGACGCCCAAGTTTGTTCGATTCTAATTTATTTAATAGTGGTTTAAGTCATCTCAATAGGCTTATCCAACGTCTATAAATCTATTTTACTAGTATAATTTAATCTAACTTTGATATACTTCGTTATATCAACAAAGACAAAAGAATAATTCACGTCTTTTCATTTGGTAAATATTTGCCGGAATACAGTAAAAGCCCCACCCTTTTCCTAGACTGTTTAAAGACTATCGAGTCTTTTTTCAGTCCAGCACCATTTTACCGATTTTTTAATGCTTATCCGCAAAATTTAATAGATTCAGGTTTAACTGGAAAAAGCGGAAGAAAAGAAGGTTAAATACGCGACCAAATGCTTGCCCCTATCACTGTCTCGGCTCTGAGATTGTCATAAACACATTCACCCCAACCTGCTCAAGGAGCTGGCCTAAATTTACAGTGATAGGGATATTAGTCTCTCTCAGACACAAGATCGGCAAAAAACTCTGCCCTTGGTTTACCAATGCAGTGCCCTATGCACCCATTAAGTGTGGATAAGGGAAAAGGAGGATGTTTGAACAGCCAAAATTCATTATATTTTTGGTCAGTTTTTAAGCATAATTAAAGTACCTAGGTACTTATGATTTTTACAATAGGTATTATTTGCCGAAATAATAATTTTTTTTAAATAAAAAAAAATATATATAATTGACCATCTATATCTAATATTTTTTCGTGTTTTGCAGAAAACTGTAGAACGAATACAATTATGAACCTATAACGAATTTATCCGTCTCTAACCGAAGCATTTTCGGTTTGTTCCGTGATTATTAAAAATACATTTAAGATTTCGTTCTGTAAAATTTAAGTTGACCGTAATTTGCTCAAGGTAAAATTAGATAAGTAATCGACTAACCATCACGCCATTTCCCTGGAGGGTTAGGCGAAGATGATAGAACGCCACACCACTCTTTTGTTTCTTCTACACTCATAACTCTCCTCATGCACGCATGCTGATTATTCCGGCATTTTACATGTCCACTTTTAAGAACTTGTACTTGATCATGCCATGTTCTTGGCCTTTCACGACTTCTACCTTCTGTTTTTCTAAAATAACATTTGTTATTTAATTAGATAAAAATCGAACAATATTGAAAAAATTACTAGAATTAATTGAAAAGAGTAATACTACTACTTTCAAACATCCGCACCCAATAATGCAAAGGGCACTCCCTCCATTGGTACACGGTGATCAGTTTAGGCTTCAGAACCAGTCCAAGTATCACAGAGTATAACACAGTATTTCAATACAAAGTGTTCCATCCGATACAGTTTCATTACACAATTCACCCAACTATTAAACTCGTGGTTAATAGTCGTGTATCGTTTTAAATACTCAGAATTTCATTCAGAATACCTGCATTGTTTAGAAGTATGTTTGCAACGTGACGGTTATATAATACTATATATGTAGGTATTAACTTCGCTGGAAATGGTTAAACGAATGTTATATATTCAGTTACAGTAACAAACACATTATGTTAATTTCGTTCATAACAACGAAATTAATATTGTAAAATATTGAACTTCTTTTCGGCAATACTACAAGAATTATAAATGAGGAAAAAGTAATATTTTCATGCAAGGTTTTCTTCATTGCCACTAGTTTATTCCTCCCTTTGTCGAATGCATCTTATGGTGCATAGGGCCCTGCATTTTTACACCAACTGTTGACAATCTTAAAAAAGTCTTTAGTGTCAGTCCGGGGTATAAATGTATTAAATAAGAAAACACGGTCATTACATTATAGACACCAAAGGGAATAAAACGCGAGCTTCATGCACAGTAGCCTAACGTTTTAATGATTATTAACGGCGGACTAACTGTATTATTATTATTATATTTTTCAGTAGGTACGTCCAAATACTTGTATGGGAATGTTGTAATACGTCAAGTGGCCACTTAAACCCAGCCAATGACATGTCACACCCTCTCAACGCTTGAATATCCATATTCCTCGTGCTGGGAAAAAAAGGTATATCTTCATCTCAGTAAATTCATAAAAAACTAATTATCATTATTACGGTAAAAACTAATAATGATCGAGATTAGACATTGCTGCAAAGCTTTCTTTTAGAGAGGATATTATCTATCCAAACAGGATGTTTTTGCCCTTTTTTAAAATTAAAATCCTTAATTGAATTTTCTGTTTTTTTAAAAATTCTTGACACAGACTTCCTTTGCTTCCTCTACATTCATACATCTTCTCATGCACATACGCCGATTATTCCGACTTTTCACATGTCCACTTTCAAGTACTCGTCGTACTTAGTCATGCCATGTCTTTCTCGGCCTTCCTCGGCCTCTACATCCAGGCACACTTGCATTTAAACTTCTTTTGGCCGTTCTTTCATCACTCATGAATAATGTGTTTTTCATTAATTGAACACGCAAGTTCTAGAACATTCTTAAATGGGCAAACAAACAACACTGCTCCAGATAAAATCAGCAATCGGAAGGGTTCATTATTTTCACACTTTCTAAGTAAATATTTTTATGTACAGCCGTTTGAGGGATTTTCCGAATGGCTGGATTTTATTTTGTTAAACCGGATGTAGTCACTTCCCTCGAATACGGAAAACGGATATCCTAAGTAGATTTGCTTTTGCGAAATGGTGCTGGCTGGAGAGAATCCAATCATTTTGAGTTGTAGTTAACTTCGTTTAATGCACTTCGAAACTAACCGCCTAAGTCAATATTCCCAATCATCGGTGAATTCTATTTTGGGACTTGCCTTACCTAGAGAAAAGGGAAATGCCATTATATCAAATGGCATTTCCTTAGAAGTCCTTCTCTAAAGACCTTTAAACAGTTATCTTGAATTCACCTTATTAAGGTAACTCTTTAAAGATAACCCTTTAAAAAATACGTAACAAAAATAAAAAATACTTCGAGGGAAATGAGTGAGAAATGTGTAAAATTCGTGACAGAGTAAGTACGCTTTACATAGTTGCATTTAGGTAGACACTAACTAACTAATCAACCATCACGCCGTTTCTCCGAAGGGGTAGGCAGAGAGGATAGAACGCCACACCACTCTGTCTTGGCATACTTCTCTTGCTTCCTCCACATTCATACATCTTCTCATGCACGCACGTAGATTATTCCGACTTCTTACATGCCCACTTTCAAGCACTTGTTTTACTTGATCCTGCCATGTCTTTCTCGGCCTTCCTCGATTTCTACATCCAGGCACAGTCGCATCATATATTTTTTAGCGTACTTTCATCATAATTTTGTCGATAATGCTTATCTCAGCCTTGCATTCTGCTCTAATTTCAACATTAATGCACCTATCAAACATAGTTTTACCACACATTCGCCTGAGGGATCGCATTTCAAATGCATTCAATCTACTTTCATCTTTATTTTTCTAACTCCATACTTCGCTTCCATACATAAGGGTTGGTACCAGAACTCCATTATGCACTGCCAATTTAGCCTCTTTTGATAAGCACTTAGATACATTACTAATATAATACTACAAATTAATGAAGGTGGTAAAGCACACATCATTTAAAAAAAAATGCTTTTAAGAATATCGTTGTGAATTTAGGAATTACTTTTAGATTGTGTGATTTTTTACGTTGACATCAACAAACAAATCATTAATGAGATTTTGAAAAATTAAAACCAATTCATTTCGTCCACCTTGTAGCATAGTGGTAGCGCTTTTGGCTACCGTGCACGAGGACGCGGGTTCGATTCCCGTAAGGGGTCAACATGAAATACATTTATAATATTTCATATAAATGATCAAGATACACTGCACTTGGTGTACCTATGCAGTGCCCTTTGCACCATTGGGTGTAGATAAGGGAAAGTAGTAGTATTAGTAATATTATGATATTCACTCTCGGTTTATGTATAGTTATATCGTGTCGGTTTAACATTTTAAATTATCGGGAATATGATTTTTAAAATTGATTTACATTTTCCGTGTTAAAAAATACGATAATTGCGTTTACCATAAGTTCCTGCAGTTTTCAATTGAGATATACTGTGTCCGCTAAACGCATAATTGGGTAAATTGAGAGGAAAAATAACCGCAGGGAAAATATGTAAAATGTTGATCGAAAATCAGCGGACCGGTAGTTGATGTTGATGAAATAAATTAATGCATAAATCTACAGACTACTATTACTGAATGCATTTTACAAATGAATTTATATTGCATAGTTCTTGATTTACACAAATCACCAAGGGCTATTAATCAAATTTTCAAACACATTTATGGAGTCAAATTAGTGTTATACAACTAAACGATTTCATGCTGTATTGAATTTAACATTGCGAATTGCAATATGCATTTAGTTTAGTAGACAAAACATTTGACCAGCAATCATAAGGTTTTAGTTTAATCCTGAAGCCGACGAATATTTTTATATAGATTCAAGGAATTCACGTATATTTTATGATATTTTCTATCATTCTCTTACTAAGACAGGACTTGGTGACATCCATCCACAGCTAATGGCTCGATTACGACTTAATCAATATTGACGCTGATAAATCAATAAAATAACTCATTTTAAATAATACAATTTACTTTAATAATCTTTTACTTTACGACTCAGTCGGGGGTATTCAAGTTATTGTTGATAGGCTAAATTGGCACTCCACGTGCATGGGTTTAAACACTGGTAAAACCCATGTCGTGTGTAACAGCTCGTGTCAAGATGCCCAGATTTGTCGGCTTCATCGAGACGAGTCATCAATGTTTACTCGGTTAAAACAAAATCCTCCTTTACAACTTCTGCATCACACCTGTTCTCCTCTTTGGCTGCGAATCATGACCCCTAACCAGGGCCCAAAATAGCAGAGTTCTGAGTTTTGAGAATCGGTGTCTTAGAAGAATATTAGATGTGCGGTGGTTTGACTTTGTAAGGAACACAGAGGTGAGGCAACCCTTGGTATCTACTGTCATCCGGCGAAGGCGTTTCGGCTGGCTAGGCCATATACTACGTATGCCTGCCGAGAGCCGCCACCATGCTTGCCTATTTTACAAGGCATCAGGTTCTCGACGTCCTGGTCGTCCACTGTTGACAATTCGTCGGCAGCTTGGCCTGGGGGCAATTAGTGGATTCCATATGCTCCACATAGGGAGCGGATATGGTATGATGACGACTTTACAGATCAAGAGAAAGATAGAAAATATCACAATTACAGTGTGCATTCATCAGATCCTCCTCAAAATAGCCTGGATCCGGGAGCGAACGGTTGGCTTTTCAAGTGATTTAATGAATGCACATTATGATTGTGATTTTTTCTATATTTCTCTTGATATGTTAAATATTAGGTCCTTACATATGAAATTGGCGTTTTGCCGTACTGGCAACTTTGATCTCAAATATCTTCTCTTTGGTTAGGAATTCCAAATTCGAATTTATACAGCTGTTTACTCAAGTATTTGTGTTTCGAAAATTATAATTCATTTGTTTTTTCCTCAATTGTTTTTTTTCTTTGCGTCACTCAGTTTACAAAATGGAATACTTGAAATATCGCGTTATTTACGAGTACGAGTTCCACAGTGGCACCAGTGCTGCAGAAACGGCTCGAAGGATTAATGATGTGTATGGCGACGGTGCCGCAAAAGAAAACACAGTGCGTTTTTGGTTCCAACGTTTTCGTTCTGGAAATTTCGACCTGCAGAACAAGCCCCGTGGACGGCCGGAGACCAAAGTTGATAATGAAGAATTGAAGGCTATTGTGGAAGCGGATCCATCGCAAACCACGTCCGAGTTAGCTTCAGGCTGCGGTGTTAGTGATAAAACTTGAAGCAAATTGGGAAGGTGAAAAAGCTTGAAAGGTGGGTACCTCACGAATTGAGTGAAGCAAATCAACAAACGCGCGTTGACTGCTGCGTTGCATTACTCAACCGGCACAATAATGAAGGGATTTTGAATCGAATCATTACCTGTGATGAAAAATGGATCCTGTATGATAATCGGAAGCGCTCATTGCAATGGCTGGACCCTGCCGAACCAGCCAAACCATGCCCCAAGCAAAAATTGACTCCAAAAAAGTTACTTGTGAGCGTTTGGTGGACTAGTGCTGGTGTCGTTCACTACAGCTTTCTTAAATCTGACCAGACGATTACGGCAGATGTCTATTGTCAGCAACTGCAAACCATGATGGAAAAGCTAGCTGCTAAACAACCGAGGCTGGTTAATCGCTCTAGGCCACTGCTGCTTCATGATAACGCTAGACCACACACTGCACAACAGACGGCTACCAAATTAGAAGAGCTTCAATTGGAATGTCTAAGACATCCCACCGTACTCTCCGGACCTTGCCCCAACAGATTACTATTTTTTTCGAAATTTGGATAACTTATTGCAAGGGAAAAAATTCAACTACGATGGGGCAGTCCAAACCGACTCCAAAGATTTTATTGATTCCCGTCCGAATGGTTATTTTAGTATAGGGATCGATGAACTACCTATGAGATGGCAAAAGTGCATAGATAGCAATGGTACAAACTTTGATTAAATAAATATATAATATTTTTTAAAAAAACTTTATGTTCCTCCCATACAAAACGCCAATTTCATATGTAAGGACCTAATAAAAAACGTAAAATGTGTTTATTATTTTAAATCATCGCTTCATTCCTAGATGAATAAAGTAAAAATTAATAAATCTACATTTTCCAGGTTGAGAAATTTCATTCGAAATGATCTTAAGTAATAATTTACTCAACATTTTTGGGCGTGTTCAAATACTTGTACACAAAATTTGGATTTTATCCCAAGACGGGAGTAGGTATATATTACATTCCTGTTAACGCTCGAATATCCATATTACTGAATTTGAAAAAAAATCTACCTCATCTCTAATAATTTACATATCAACAGATTTTTTAATTGAAAAATCCAGTATTTGTACACACTCAAAATGTTGATCTTAAAATGTTCATGAACTTGTAAAAAACTGAAGATTACCTAGGCAGATAATTCTGTAACATTGTATTCATGCTAGCGGTGAAAACAAACTAAATTAAAAATAAAGAAGATGTGATATTTTTAGTATCGATGTTGCGATTACTTTTGCATGTTGAAAAAAATACTGTTAAAGTATCATAGTGTAATAATATTTATGTTAAATTGAAGAAACTTTATAATGGAGCGCAATTTCATTGTTTAGCCGTAGAAACAATACGACTCTGTGTTTATACGTTAACAAGTCTTTCTGTATCTGAAGCGAAGTGGATTGATACATCTTGTAGTGCATTTACATACAAGAGAGAAAATGAGAAAGAGAGATCGTTTGATTCCCTCGTGATTGCATCCCAGACTAGGTCGGCGAGGTTAGGTCATCCCAATCCACTACTAAGTGAGAGCTCCGTGATAAATTGAACCTTAATTCTCATAAATGAACTCTAGGTATTTTAAGTTATGTACAGTCGTTAAGTGTTGAATTTTCTTGTTTTCTACCGATTTTTATCATCGCTCTACCGATGCAAGTTATGCGGTGTGCGTTGCATTACCAGCAATTTGTATCATCGGATCGTTTAAAAACGCGCGAAGCAAGCAAACTTATTTTAAAGTGCGATCATTAATGTGTTGAGTGTTAACAGCCTATTAAATAAGATACATAAAACTGTACTCTCCAAGAGTTCATAAGCATAAATCTTCTTTAAATAGACAGTATAATAATATTTTGAAGGCTGTTAACAACCGATGTGATACCTAATGGGAAGGGAGTCAACATGAAATACTCATTTACATGTGATTACGTGTGTGATTTGGATTTGCTGAAGAGTAATTATCTTATCTTATCTAGTAAGACTGATTATCTTATCTTCATGTAATAAAATTATCAAGATACACTTCACTTGGTGTACCAATGCAGCGCCCTATGCATCCTGGGGCGGATAAGGGAAAAATAGTAGTAGTAGCGATATCTAATGATGAAATAAATTACACTTTGTTTTAAACTACCAAGACTTATGTACATATTTATTCTTTAAAAAAACAAGCAACCGATTTCGGAGTTACTACTTTTTAAATTATTTTGGAAAACTACAAATTTAATGCTACAAACATTGAGTTGAGCTGATGGCAGAATAATTTGAAGTTTATAGCACATCGCCTTTTATAAACGCTGTTTGAATATTATATTATTGAACAAATATATTGAAATTTGGAAGGCCCTTTTCCTAAATCTAATGGATAAATGATTTAGAATTTGTATGTTTTCAAGATTTATCGCCTGGCGGGAAATACTGGTAAGTGAAATACATACATGGATTTTGCATATTGCTAAGCAACAGAATCTGAAGGTTTACCAGGGCCACATTGTGCGTAAACAACCACGAAATCCTTCAAAAAGTAATTTGTTTAAAAGTACTTTTCTGTTTGTATCGTTAAATATGATCGAGGACAAATACTAGCCATACGAGTGTTTGATTGGGATACGTCTATTTCTAATTATTGTTTAGTAATTGTATCTACATATTGAGAGGGCGTTTACTTTCTTTAAATCAGTTTGCAGTGTTGAATATTAAAAGTAGGAAAGAAAAAAGCACGAATAAGCTTCTAGACAAAGTAATGTACCTAGAGTATTCACAAGACAACCTGTCATTGGCTTATTGAACAAACTTGTAATGTAGCGTAAATAGGTAGGTACGTATGTAATTTCTTTTCAACTCTGTGGCATCTTATTGATTGACTTGGCATTAACTTTACAGAACTCCATATTATAATTGTCGCGTTATAAATTAAATATAAAAAAAGAACCATAAAATCTAGTTTGATGGAAATATATTATTATTATCTGTTGCATCTGTTGATGGAAACTGGATAGTGTAATTAGCCGTGAAATATGAAACAATAAACAATGCAACAATTTGAACATAAAAACACCCTAGAATAGCAAATGTATTTATTATTTTATTACTCCAATCCACCATGCTAATTTCCTTGCGATTTATGCTGAGAGATGCAGAAATACTTGTGTAACTTCCTCTACCCTCGCCGTAATTTAACTCTAGCCTCGTCGAGTGTTTTGTTTGAAAACATCTCAAGTATTTGATTTACCAAACAGAAATACCCTGACGTAGGTACTATTTAAATACAGTATACTAATAGCATATTTTCTGACACTATAATGGCCGTGAAGAATTAATAATTTGGACTGCAATTTAGTAAAAAATAAAAAAATATATCTGTACGTAAATATATATTCAATCTTGTAAATCATTCATTGCAAAGTTATATGTATGTTATACAATAAAATCCCTTTATTTAAAAAAGGCGTATTGCATTCCATTAATTTTCCTATTTGCTTCCGCCTACTCTTACCCTCGTTTAAAATGCGACTACTATTTTTAGAAAAATAATTCAAAATGTACAAATAACTCCTTAAAAACAAGTTATTTACGACTAACAAGCTTAAATAAGAGCAAATATGTTATGTGTTCGTTTTTTTACATCCTATTTCATGCGGTTTCAGAGTTTTTTGTTCAAATTGTTTCACTCGCAGCTGACGGATACGGCCTTACCTTTTGTTTTATTGTTAATGGATAAAAAATTGTGATAAAATAATACATGTGTCCATAATAATAATGATTGATGTTTCATATTATAGCAGAGTTATTAATCAGTCCAAGGTTACAGCTAGTTGTATACAGAAATGCTTTATTATAATAGAGCAATATTTGCATTGAAAAAAACCGCATAGTGAATGTAAATAATATGTATTAAGAATATGTTTGTACGTGTAATCCTTATTAAGAAGCTGTAGGCGTACTAAAAACAATACAACGCCATCCGATTTAAGCTGTATACCATAATAGTTTATCCACTGTCGCTTATTTAAATCTTTCCACACCTCGTTTATTGTACAGAGTTTTCAGTTTTTGTGCAGTGTTCAGAATGCGATAATATTACATCATGTTATATAAATAATATACGATCATATTTAGTTTATTTGCGTGTATGCGATACAGCAAATTATTTTTTAATTATTATAATTTTTACCATGCATTGTTTAAGAAATTCCTAGTTTGACACGGCGATATATAATGATATATAAAATATAAATAAAAATAATATATAAATAACATTGCATGATATAAACACGGTATAACAAAACTCGTAGAACAACCCGAAAACTGGTGAATCTACACCATATTTGGAGGAATTACAGGCTCTAAATAATAATCTAGGTCATCTGGATAGAAATATCTTTCTTGACTAAATAACTAACTAACTAACCATCACGCCATTTCCCCGTAGGGGTAGGCAGAGAGTATAGAACGCCATACCACTCTGTCCTGACATACTTCCTTTGCTTCCTCTACATTCATACATCTTCTCATGCACATACGCCGATTATTCCCACTTTTCACATGTCCACTTTCAAGTACTTGTCGTATTTGGTCATGCCATGTCTTTCTCAGCCTTTCTCTGCTTCTACATCCAGGCACACTTGCATTTAAACTTTTTTTAGCCGTTCTTTCATCACTCATTCGCTCCATATGACCAAACCATCGCAAAAGCCCTTTCTTAATTTTGTCGATAATGCTTATCTCAGCCTTGCACTCTGCTCTGATTTCGACATGTGTACACCTATCATACATAGTCTTACCACACATAGATCGCATTTCAACAGCATTCAGCCTACTTTCATCCTTCTTTTTCCAACACCACGCTTCACTACCATACATAAGGGTTGGTACCAGAACTCCGTTGTGTACTGCCAATTTTGCTTCTGGTAAGTTCTTATTTGCCACTGTCGATTTTAAGGCACCATTAACTCTGACATTTCTTGATCATTCACAAATAAATATATTTGATTGGTTAAGCATCACAATTCCTTCTGGTTCACTTAGATTATGACTTGTTACTCTTTTTTTAAATCTATCTCTGAAAATACGAAAAGTGAGTTAGTACACTATAGTTGAAGACGATTAAATTGTGATAGTTTTTTTGATGCGTTAAATGAAACGGTCCTAAGTATTTTTTAATGAATAGTGTAAGAGGAATAATATTATCCAGATGCCCTAAACAGCGCCATTTTGATGAGAAATCCCCTTAAGGGCGCTGTGCATAGGTGGGTATCTATTTAGCTCCCCCAAGCAACAACTGATTTGGAAGCTCGTAGGGGGGGGGGGGGGGGGAGTTGTTTGCTTAATTATGACATTGGAAGTACAGAAGCATCCGTGAAACAATGTACGTATTAAATGGTTTCACGGTTGGCCTCTGGTTTCGGTAGGTTATCGATCTGTTTATTATCCATTATCAGTGAACTCCCTATTATTCAGCAAACGGCTTGTGCCTCTTTTCTTCTCGCACACATTTCTCCGTAAGAGAGGGAGAGAGTCCGAAATGTGTCGCAGGTTCACGGAAGTGACGTCCGTCAGAGTGAAAATTTGGGTGTTTGTATGGGAATAATATTTGGACACTTCGCATTTTCAAAACGTATTTTAATTGATGCACCCCGATTCAGGTTTTTTCACTATAATTCGTAGGGGAAATGGGTTTTAGGGGTTTCCAGCATGTTTTTAATTCCGAATCATTTTTTTTTTCAGAATTAAGAAGCGGCATTTCGATTTTTTTCATTCAGACCGATTCATTTTTGGGTACCCGGGGAAAAGCTACCGGGCGCAAATTGCTTTCCACCCAAAACCGTTTGGGGTTTTACCAAAAAAAAAAAATTAGAAAATTAAAGGAAAAAAAAAAAAATTTAAATTATTTTTATTTAACCCGGAAAAAAAAA